>OOFB01037989.1:0-23731 GCA_900323305.1 Trachyrincus murrayi
TCTTTCTCTCTCAGTCTCTCTCTATCTTCCTATAATTCCCCATGAGATATCGTCTCCGTGTAGAGACTGCTGCAAGGCTGGTGTAACACAAGGGTTAAAAACACAGGAATGATGAAACGACGTCCAGAGGGGCAGAAATCAATTAACGCGTCGTTTCACTCCGACTACAAGCAAAGCATACACGGTGTGGTACAAGGTGAGCAATCGCTGACAGTTTGAAAATAATTCCCTTGTCATCCCAGCGGGGAGCCACGATCTGGCAATGTAAAACAGAGACCGATTGTCGAGTTTATTCAGTATCTACGATCTTTATCAATACCTCCCTCGTGTGTCACACACTATCGAAACTAATCTGACGAATTCTATAGGCGTCCACTTTGCGACGGATAGTTTCTCAGTATAAAGCAGCCCCTCTCCTCTTCCCTGGTACCAACAGCTTGGTGGCCTAGGTGACCCCGTTTCTAGGCAACCAGCAGAATGGGCGAAGCTGAAACAGAATTGCATGTGATTGCAGCAGCGTAGCAATGGGCTTTGTTTTCACACACACACACACACACGCACGCACGCACACACACACACACACACACACACACACACACACACACACACACACACACACACACACACACACACACACACACACACACACACACACACACACACACACACACACCATCCCCATGTACAAGAACACACACACAGACACATACACATCCCCCTGTACAAGTAAAACACACACACACACACACACACACACACACACACACACACACACACACACTACACACACACACACACACACACACACACACACACACACACACACACACAATACTTACTTACTTGGCAGAGAGGGGTATCTCTTGGGTCATAATTACCCTCACCTCGCCCCCCCTTCTCTCCAAGCTGGTGATGCAACTATTGTGTCTGACACGAAGTGCTCACTGACATGCATCGCGTGACCACAGTAGAGTACAGTAGGTAGCCTATAGCAGCTGGACATAGGCTATCCAATCATGACCACATAGCCTATCACGTTTTTTTTTATGAATCTAGTGTTGTAGATTAGTGGTTTCAATTGTTTCATTGAGAACTGTAGCCATACAATTTGTAAAGGCTGTCTGATGTGAATTACATTTTTTTTACATCAGACATATTTTGTGTCTCGTACGCGGATAACAACGACAGATAGGAGCGAACATGCAAGAGACAGCAATACATCTGCATACATTGCAGCATACACTATAATCTGACTCTCTACCATAGTTTTAGAGTTGCGTTTGACTTTAATCAAAATGTTCACGTTTTTCACAAAACAAACTAATAGTTATAATATGTATCTATGCAGAACGATAACCGTAGGTGTAGGCCTACCCTATATTTCACGTTACGTAGGTCCTACTCTATGGAGAGAGATTTGTCTCATAATTATTCATACTAATAGGAGTCAACTTGTGTCTTGTAAATTGACATTTGAATGAATGTGCAATGATTTGTAAAAATACATACATACTTATGAATCCAAGTTTTACATTTTGCACAAATGTAAAAATGAGACTCAAATCTAAAATTGGCATGTGAACTGTTAAATCTGCATTTGTGGATCAAGTGACAAGCGTAACTACCGACCGACGCGTGTCTACTGAGGTTTCTTCTTCGGTGGTGGAGTGGAGAAATTCACCTCGGCGCTTACATAACTAATAATATAGAATGAGTATAATAATGAGTGGGACAGAACATGATACACGCGCTGAAAACAAGTATAGGCTAATATTATTATTATTAGAAACCTCAGTAGACGCGTCGATCGGTAGTTACAAGTGTGAATCACATCCCAAACACCGCGACATTTGTCTCAAAACTACGCCAATGAATGCAGGCGTCTCACAAATGCACATTCAACAGTGAACAAGCCAATCTTAGATTTGAGACTGTCTTATTGCAACTAATGCGTATGGACATAGGACAAATATATATACTTTTAGGTATTTGTGCAAAATGTAATACTTGGATTCATAAATATGTAGACCTATGCATTTGTACAAACCTATGCATTTGTACAAATTGACATTGATTCAAATGTCAATTTACAAGACACAAGTTAACTTTTACAAGACACAAGTTGACCCCTATTAGTATTAATAATTATTCGACAAATCTCTCTCCATACTACTCGTACTCGTACAACACTGTTGCAGAGATGATCAACCTGAAGTTCTAGGGTCATACCTTACTTGAGCCACAAGGGGGTTCCTTTCTCAACATGTTTTACATTGAATTTGCAACTCATATGACCACAGTTGACCACAGTTGATGACAGAGCTATAGGGTTAAAAAAAAAACGGACCGCCTCACTTCATTGCTTAACTTTACTGCCACCTTGTGGTATATTTTGCATATCGTCACCTTCTTAAAATAATGGCCTAAATCATATTTTCAAGTTGTGAGAAAAACGGAATAAACTGAACCAAATATAGAATATATGATATTTATTAATCATTTCACAAAGAAAGGTTATGACAATATGACTATTGAAATACAAATAACGCTGTCTGTCAAATATGTTACATAAAAGGATTAGATTACTTAGGCAAAAATATATTTTTCCTCAAAAAGTGACTTAGGCCATTATTTTAGGAAGGTGACGATATGTGTTTGTATGTATTAGTTTGGCATAACTGCATTCAAATAGTTATTTAAGTCTCATGTTGATAAATAAGTGATTCTGTATCGCATAGAGCTATTTAGCTATAAAACCATTGTATTTAGAGGTTGCAAAGGCCTTTAAACCTTGGCCTAAAACATTGAATATGTATTAAATGTTTAAGACTTTTCACATTCATCACATTCATTTTCTCTGTAATATGCTTATGTCAATGCAAATTGTTATACTTTGTAATTCATTCTAGAATAATCCTGTTAGTCCAGGGCAGCTCAGAGCAAACACCTTCCCTTGATCGTAGGCAAATGCTAATGTACGCTCGACTGAAAATTGAGGGTAATATACGCTAAACAAAGAGATGTTCTTGGTCTCATCTGGTTCAATAACATTTTTAGAGGGAAGAAAAGCGCACACACTTAGTTATACCTGACCTGCTTCTTTGCTTTGCTGTTCTTTGCTCACTCCTATAGGCAGGAATTAGATGAACAAATGCAAATAGGAAATCACATTGAACATGAATCATTATTTGGTGAAATGTGTGACATGGGATTTCAGGTCTCATCTAGCATACATTTACCATCTAGCATACATGTTGATCACTTCTACTTCAAATGTATGCAGTGATATACTAGGGCAGGATAGTGTAGTAGCTAGAGTGTTCGACTACCAGACGAAAGCTTCTGGGTTTGATCCCCAATGTCTACAGACTTTAGCCATAGCAAGGTGCACTAACCCCTGCTTCTTAATGACATGTATCTGAATTCACTTGAAGTTGCTTTGGATAAAATCGTCTGCTAAATGACTGATGAAATAGTAATATCTATGGGATATTTACGAGCTCTCTAGTCAACTACCACACCAATGGCATATATATATATAGAGCTAGCAGATATATAGAGCTAGCATATATATATAGATATATAGATATATAGAGAGAGAGCTTGTCATGGCTACGGCCATGCCCTCAGTAGTTCTCATTCTGTGAGAGTTTTGGGGGCGTGGTTTACGTTCTGACACTCCCCCGGCTTCCTAATTACAACTCCAGTCTACACACCTGTTTGCCATCAACTCATCAACCCGACAGTATATCTACCCTGGTTCTTCATCCACTCATCGCCAGATCGTTGTTTCAACCACTGCGGTAGTTACGTCCCCGGCTCGTTTTGGATTGCTTATTCTAGTCCCAGTATTTTCGTGTTTTTCCTCGCTGACCCTTTTTCCCTTTGTCTCAGGATCCCTGCGTGTTTGCCTGTCTCCCGGTTTGTTCTCCCTGCTCGTTGAACTCCTGCTCGCCTGTTGCCGAACCCCCCCGCTCGTCTGACTACCACGCCTGTTGCCGAACCCCTGCTCGTCTGACTACCTCGCCTGTTGCCGAACCCCCCGCTTGTCTGACTACCTCGCCTGTTGCCGAACCCCCCGCTCGTCTGACTACCTCGCCTGTTGCCGAACCCCCCGCTTGTCTGACTACCTCGCCTGTTGCTGAACGACTACCTCGCCTCTTGCCGACCCCCTGCTCGTCTGACTACCACGCCTGTTGCCGAACCCCCCCGCTCGTCTGACTACCTCGCCTGTTGCCGAACCCCCCGCTCGTCTGACTACCTCGCCTGTTGCCGAACCCCTGCTTGTCTGACTACCTCGCCTGTTGCCGAACCCCCCGCTTGTCTAACTACCTCGCCTGTTGCCGAACTCTTGCCTGTCTGACTACCCGACTATTGCCATATCCCCTCCTGTGTTGCAAAAACAATAAATTATATTGTTTATTACTACTCGGCATCTGTGTTCTGCGTTTGGGTCCCCCCGTAGATCATGACACGTGTATACAGCATGGCTATGTATCTCCCTCTGTCTGTAACTCCTATATGATGTACAGTGGTTAGGCATGTTTAGCTTAGTTTGTTAGGGTTAGGGTTAGGGTTAGGGTTAGATATTTGTCAGGGACCATGCACAATTCACAATTGCACCAGAATTAGCTTCACGCTAGTTTTCATTTGTGGTCCCTGGGCAGGGATGCAATAATAAATAGATAAAAGATAAAAATGCAATACAATACAATATGATAAAATGCAATACAATGAAATTGAAAAGGTAGTAACAGTATTATAATATCGGTTTTTATGGTACTTAAAACCCACCCTGCTCCCACTTAACAAACATAACCAATCAACACAAAAGAATGTACATGCATGTAGGATGGATACGTATGAACCTCCTCTGTCTGTAACTCCTATATGATGTACAGTGGTTAGGCATGCAAGAGAGAAAACACAGATCTTGTTTGTGAGGCTGTCTGAGGCTGAACTCTCAGCAACGCTTACATATGATCCAGAAAGAGGAAGAAGAAGCAAACTGTGATTTGATTACCCATATGGTACTCTAGCCTCAGCCTCTGAGAGCCTAGACTCTCAGGATGGACTCCCATCTAACTCCATTGGAAATGGTTGTAAATTGCAACTTGTTGAGAAACGGCAACAAGTTGCAAAGTACAAAAAACAACAAATATTCAGGTACTTGTCTTCTACACACCTTGACACACATCGATACTTTCATTACGCTACACCTGAAAATGTATGTATAAAACAAACATGGCCACCGACTCCTTTTCCGATTCATACATACATTTTAGGGTGTAGCGCGATAAAAATAATGATTGCATGCACACATATCCTGCCCTATCCCGATGCGGTGTGTGTAAAAGACAAGTAAAATATTAGCTGTTATTTGTGGAGAGAAAAGAGCTCTCTCTTTTGGCCAATAGGATTTGAATGGGTCTGGCTATCAACTGATTGGCTCAGACATTTATTGTAATTGTTAAGTGGGCAGGGACAGGCTGAAAAAGGTAAAGGGGACCAAAGAGAGTAAATATGTGCTATGTAGTGGAGTCCATCAGAAAAGCAGCCACTAGTGAGTGATGTGTGTTGGGAACAGTATGTGGGCGAAGAAAAGTTCAACCCAGCTGTGATTTAACCTTTACTTATGGGTCTATACCAGTCAACCTATGGATCTATACCAGTCAATCTGCTATGGGTCTATACCAGTCAACCTGCTGGGTATATACCAGTCATAGGAAGCCGTTAACTGATTAAGTGCTAAGTGCTTTTTCTTATTTTTTTCTTTTTACATTTTGTCACAAAAAATATTTTTTACCATCGATACCATGGCTTTATTTTCTGTATCAAGGGCTGGAAAATGTTGTTAGAAGGACAACTCAAACCATTGGAAAGAACACTGTCTGCCAAATTCAATTATTGGCTGGATAGAGAGTCCACAGCCTAAACTGTCTAATACCACTTAAGAAACGCTGTCTTGAGACAAAACAACCTAGCATCTTCCTCTGGGGGTGGTGGTTGTAACGTCTGAATTCAATTGTCATACAATGGAATATGTTATTAGGTAACGCTGTAATTTCTATCTCTAGATCTTTGATTCGGAGGGGAGATGGGGAGATAACAATGGAGATAATTAAGGACTACTGACACACTATTGCAATCTTTATTAGTAAAACATAGCTGTGCGCCTTGTAGTGGTATCAACACAGCATAGAGAAGGTCATTGCACAGCTAGACTTCCTTCCATACAACGTCCATCATTAGAAGGTTGCCAAGCAACCACCTAAAGCCTCTTGTGTGTGTGTGTGTGTGTGTGTGTGTGTGTGTGTGTGTGTGTGCCTTCATGGTTTAAGAACAGCATGTGGCTCATCATATTTTTCTCTTAATCTAGATGGGCAATAACAGGATTTTGAAGATTTTAATCATTACAATAACATTTCATTAATCAGACTATGGGGGAACTCTGGAGTTTCCATTCTGTTGGCCTTGAGTTCTGCTGCGCCAGACCAGATGTCTTGAGGCTGGTGGACTTCCCTTCCTAACATCAGTCTGTTAGATATTAGGTGTGGCCCGTCCTCACTGACAATCTTTGCAGGCAACAATTCATCTTTGAACACTGGTCCACTGGTCTGAATTGTCACATCTGCAGCTCTTAACAGGTCCAGGCTCAACAGGACGGGGTCATGAATCAGGGCCATGAACACTTTCCAATGTAAGCGTCTGGTTCCAATCTGGAACTTTACTTTCAGTCCACCCATGGCACTCATGTCTTTGTCTAACCCAGCATTGCGGAGCTGCAGCTTCTTGAGATCTGTGCACTCGCCTTTAGAGAACTGCTCGTACAGGCTCTCAGAGATAACAGTGGCCTTGGTTCAGGTGTTCACTACTGCTTGGGCTGCCAATGACTGTCAGGGCTATCTGTAGGCTTGGTCCTCTCTTTGTATGGCCAACCTGAAGTATTGGTGACTGGTTCCTTGAAGTGGCATGCCCTCCTGCGGCGCTTTGTTCTCTGGTGCCTCGGTTTTGGCTGGGGGACCTTCTACACTTCCTGCTGAAGTGCCATTTCGGTAGCATGGTACAGTCCTTCGGGTGGAGCTTGGTGAGTAGGCCTGATTGGCCTCATACTGCCTGGGATGACTCCTTAGGTCTCTGTTTCCCAGATTCTGATTTGCTGGTTCATCAGGTTGCAGCCCCAGAATGGCCACATATCATAGATTCAGACTCTGCCAATTTTAAGCTCCAGCATAGCCAACTTCTCCATGATTAGCTGGAACTGACTCTGCATTTTCTCCATCAGTGAGCTGGTGAAGGAGGCGAGCTGCTCCGTTGTGACGTATGTGGGGCTCAACTTGGCATAAGGTTGCTGGAGGATCGTTGAGTGTATCGTCTTCATCCACCCAGGAGATGTGGCTGGCCCGACTCATCTCCGGCTCCCGACCCGTGGTGGCTAAAGCAGGTCTCCAAAATGTTTGGTGCCACTTCGTCCATAGGGGGCACTATAAGTCAAAGTCAAACGATCACGAACCTTGGTATGCACATAGAGGACATCCCCCTTAACAAGTGTGAGAAATGTAATGTAGATAGTAGTTAGAATTATGAGTGTTATAATAATATGAATATAATATATGTAATTGCTGGAGTGGCGATCACTGGGGTGGCGGTCGCTGAGGTTGGCGGCGCACACGGTGAATACCTATTGTGAGCAGTTTTAACTTTTATTTGTTGTTTTTTGTCCACAAATTTCATTCTTGTTTCTAGTGTTCTCCTTTAATGTCTCTGCTCCTTTCCTTTCCTTTTTTTTACTTTTCAGCGGAGATCAGCAATATTGATTGAGTCTACAATGTTCTCATCCTAACTTCAGCGCAAATGCAGAGACTTCACTGCAAATGCAGAGTAGACTTACTAGTAAGAATACGCTTGTCAATTAGCTTAAATGTCCATTTGTATTTTTGTTGTTTATTTTTCCTGTCAGCGATGTCCTGTATTTTTGGTGCTTATTGTTTACCGTTACGTTGCCTATCCCACTTCTGACACCATTTGTTGTGGGTGTTCTTTGTGGGTGTTCAGATGAGATATAGCACCTGAGAATTGCGTTGCATGTCTTGCAACAATGAAGAAAGGGAATTTGATATAGAGGCCCAGGAGGAACTTTGGAAAGAAAAACATACATTGCAAACAGATGACAGTGGCTAATTAAAAAATCCATGTATTGGAAAATGCATCAAGGTGTAGCGCTCTACAGTGTCAGGTACAATGCGCTCTTATTTAGAAAACTTTGGGTTAGGGTTAGGGTTGCTGAAAGGGGTAAAATACTCCACCACTGGCTGAAAGGGGTATTATGTAAACCAATAATTTACCTCAATCACTGGTTTTTGCCCCAGGAGAAAAAAATTGAAGATGGAATGGAAAAAAGCAAGTAATATAAGCCATTTAGTTGACACTTTTTCCAAATACATTCTTTTAATGCGTAGTAGGGTAGCCCAGATGAATGTGAAAAGTCAAATATAAGGACATCAGCTGTCTATTCTACACAGATATGGCCTGGAACAGAAAAACCCAATGGAGTATCTTCAATTCCCCTGCACCCTACACTCAAGATGACACTGTCAGACATCTTGCCAAGCTAAAATGTCATCACTTCTCTATTGGCCCAGGATAATCTCTTCCACTAAAATATATACCACCATCTTTAATTACGGTCCTCTTTTATACAACACTTTGATAACAGCGTTCTAGGTTGCCTTTACCTTTTTTTTCCCTCCATATTCCTCCAATCTTCTCAGAAACTTCTCAGAATAATCAATCAATCTACCTGCAAAAAGTTAATCTCAGATATGTGGCCATTCTGGGGTTGCAACATGATGAACCAGCAAAACGACCTAATAGACCAATTCCCAGGTCCCACTAAAAACAACACTACATTTCAAGGCAAACGACATACATTTACTGTACATTTCTAGACCAAACAACCTATAATTACGTCCATGAGTACGTACTATTAAGTAGTATTAAGTTGTTCAGTAGTTATGCACCCAGTTACGCAGGAACCTCGAGGTGTTGTGTATTTCGTATATATGTTTGTTAAAATTCAAAATGACAATGTGATCAAGAGAAATTTATGCATTTTATGAATCAGTTTCACTTTTCCGTTATATGGCTACTTGTCTAGCCTGTTAAAGTTGTGTTTTCAATTTCTCAATTTATTGATGGCCAAATTTCACATACACAAGTGTAAATCAGAAAAAAAAATGCTATCGAAACTATCAATATATGTATCAGGTTTGAAGTCTTTATTTAAACCCTTGCTTTTTAATTTGTATTATTGGTATTTTCCTTCTAGTTTTTCTGTTCTCTTACCACATATGTATTGTCTATTCAATTGTAATTATGTTGTCAATGCAATCCAATATCTCTGTTTGATTGCTTCTTTATCAAAATAAAGTATTAAAAAACTGAAATGGTAGCCTGTTGAATGAATACAATTAATGTTCTGCATCATTGCCAATCATGCTCAAGCCTACTTGTATATATGTTGAACTAATTTAAAGAAAGACTTATAAATAACATTAAGTATTTCACCCCTTTCACCGACACACTGTATACAAATCTGACAATCTAAATTGGATAAAATCATATGATACAACAGCATCTAAAGTTTGAGATTTTTTACTGATATGATTTGCCAGTGGTCTTCAAATCTACACCTATCTACAATCGACACACCACTACAATGGGAGTGTTTGATTTATTGTACTTTGTTGTAGAACAAAACCACTGTTAAATGCTCCGCAATAAAAAAAGTTTGCTCGACATCCGGTATGCACTATGGTGCCGTGAAAGAGGCTCCTACTGTAGAGCATTTTGTCCAGTGGGCGGTGCCAGAAATGTATATGATACTGTAGAGCATTTTGTCCAGTGGACTGTGCCAGATATTTATATGATACTGTAGAGCATTTTCTGCAGTGGGTGATGCCAGATATTTTTTTGAATAATAATATTAGAATATTAATAATATAAGCAAGTGTCCCAGATCCACACACTGACCTTAAACACACCAAAAAGTATGCTTAGACGTGATACTACACAGAGATAAAATTGAAATCAAATTGAGAGTGTGTGTATGTGTGTGTGTGTGTGTGTGTGTGTGTGTGTGTGTGTGTGTGTGTGTGTGCGTGCGTGCATGCGTGTGTCGTAAAGACATCAACGGAAGTCAATCAAGCAGAAACGAAACAGATCCTCATCAATGTTCTACGCTGCTGTTTTTCTTGTTGGAGAGTCGCCACTTCAAGCTTCAGGGCTTGGTTTCCGGATTCAAGCAGTCAGAACCGGTTTAAACTGTAGACTAATTGTCCTGAAGTTTGAAGGGATGAAGCTTCGTGTCTGGGCTGTTACAGAATTAAAGAGCCCAATGTTCAACATTGAATTGTTAACCATAGCTGATATTCAAAGCTAGATTTTTTTGTTTCTCATGACATCAAACGTGATGAAAAAGGATACTATCTGAGCTATTGAATGCCAATTATTTATTACTTGACATTATTCAATCCCTGTACAGCCAATAATAACAATATATACTTTGAAAGGAAAATCGAATAGAGGATGAAAAAGCCTCTAATTAACTAATATGAAAAAGCTATTAAAAGTAATGCAAGAAGGACAGAGAATGTCTCTCTGTGTTGTGATACACAAGTCCATCTTTTCTGACATGTGCACTAGAAAACAGACATTTTGGGAAAATAAATGAAGGTATTTAGCTAGACTGCTTAAAAAAACTGCTAAAAGCTACCTGTAAAAATAATTCATAATTCACCCACCATGGGCATTCTGATCGCAGCAGGGTTAGCCAAATTTTTTTTTAATCAGCCCCTCCCTCTCGCTCCCTCCCTCCCCTTTCTCCGCCAGTGAGAAGTGTTGCATTTCACACACCTGTGACTGACAAGCAAGATGGATTCCCCGGACTAAAACAGATGCCCTGATTGGTCAAAAATTAGCCATCTGTGCCATTCCTAAAGCCCCATGTCCGTGATAAGCGTGGGCATCAGCTCCAGCACTAGGTTGGGTGTTCGAGACTGCCTGTGTAGGCGCTAGGCTGGGCTGAACCGGTGCTGATGGCAGCTGATCGCCAGGTACAGCGACCCTGACGCAATCTCAAATTAATTAGGTCAGATTTTTTTAAACACAAACAATTTCTTCCTTGCTTTTTTTTTATAGATGTCTGACAGTATTGTGGTGTATTTATGAATAATGTATTAATTATTAAATTTTCGCAGACACAATATCGGAATTAAAATGTGATTGGTTAGCGCCGAGCATCGCAAATAGGCTCCCCCCAGCTTGGCGCTCAGCTCAGCTGAGCATGGATCTTGGAGCGTCTCAGCGCCCGGGGTGACTACGTTAACTCTGACACTCGTCTCATTGGGAATGCATTGCAACACTGCCGCTTCGCACTTTTTGAGCTTGTCATGGACATGGGGCTTAACAATATACACTCAATATAGCTAAAATAGCTCTTAAATCTTACCTACAGCACCTTTAAGGGGTTAGTTGTTCAATGGGCTGTATTCTGAGCTAATTCTTAACTTCAAGGACATTTATCCCAATGTTTTCTGGTTCCAATAAATTAAGAATAATACACAAGATATAAGATATGCCACTTATTTATTTTCTGAAAAACCAAACATCAAGGCACACAGGTACTGAATAGTAGGTAGAGATGGATACATCCACATCAACTTGACAGTCATCAGTATAGACCAGCACTACTTAAAGTTATACATTAAAGGGGAACTAATGTTTTGTTATTTTTTTGCTGTCTTTGCAAGTGTTCCATATGTTGACATTGTGGTAACACACATATGGAATAAGGACACACGACAACTTGTTGTCCTTTGGTGTACTTTATCTAATACTCAAAAATGCACATTACATGTGATACAGATAGAGGCTTACACTGCTCGTGTTACTGTGGCTACCAATAGACATATAAGCGCAACCCGGGATCAGGAAGTACCACCCACAACCTGGAAACTCCTGTAAAACAGTATCCTTTATCCAACATCTACCCCTAGTGGGAGCATGGCTGTATAATACTACCATTACAACACTTCTCCCCCTTTAAGATTCCAACATCCCCCAAATGGCAAATAACTTAAACAAAAAACAGTGGTTTCTCAAAACTGTTCCATCAAATGTCCAATTTATCTTGAGGTTTGCGAGTGCGCTGTGATCTGCACAAGACCTCTGGTGACACAGCAAGCGCCACTGGTGTGGGTGATTTGGGTAGACCTGGTGTTGATGGCATGAGAGGGGTCTGTTGACTTGGGCCTCTGCCCCATCAGCATCTCTGCTGGAGTACGACCAGTTGTAGTCTGTGGCGTGAGGCGGTATTTAAACAGGAAACATGAAAGCCTGGTGCTCACAGAGTCCCCTGCCATCCGCTTCAGCCCCTCCTTCACTGTCTGAACAGCCTGTTCTGCCAACCCGTTAGAGCAGAGGTGGGCAAAGTAGGGCCCGCGGGCCACATACGGCCCGTTGCGTTGTTTAATCCGGCCCGTCGGGCATTTACATTAACAACAGTCCTATAATACATTTAAATTTGTAGTATTCATTTCGCTGTTTTTTTAACCCTTTAACAGCGAAGCGGTCGTCGGCGACCCCATTTTACAAGCCATCTTCAAACTACCGTAACTCCTAGACCAGGGGTCCTCAAACCCCGGACTCCGGTCCGGATCCGGACCGAACCACAACTGTCTCCGGACTCTGAGCAAATTATACTTTTCATGTATTTTCTGCGAGACATCGCCGCAACGCAACGCGTGAAAATTCTCCGAACGTAAATGTAAAAGTAAATCTCCGCATCCTCCACTGCAAGCAGCGCTCCGCATGTCCGACTGCTCCACAGTCTGTAATATGATGTGTACTCTGCCCTGGTTCGATCACACCCAGTGTACCGTCATGTCCATGATAGCTTTACTTACACAATTGAATTTATAGCTGTGAATCTGCACTGCAAGCTGGGCTTCCTGCAAAGAATGCAACGAAAAGTAAATTGCAAACAGACCCCCCCCCCCCCGTCGGCCGGGTCGGAACGGCACTGTCGATATAACCCCCCCCCCCCTGTCGGCTGGTCCGCAACGGTGCTGTCATCTACTAACGGCCCGGCCCGTCTGTCAGTTTTAAAAACCAAATGTGGCCCTCGAGCCAAAAAGTTTGCCCACCCCTGCATTAGAGGCTGGGTGAAAAGGAGCCGTCCTAATGTGATTAATGCCATTCTGTTGCATGAACTCACTGAACAGCTCACTGGTGAATGTCGGGCCATTATCAGAGACCAGAGTGTCAGGGAAACCGTGGACTGCAAACACTTGCCTGAGTTTGTCTATGGTTGTGAGGGCTGTGATGTTGCTCATGATATGTGCGTCGATCCATTATAAGAAACATCTGCCCCATAAAGGGACCGGCAAAGTCCACATGTAGCCTAGACCAGGGGCGGTCTGACCACTCCCATGAGTGCAAGGGGGCTGGCGGTGGCATGTGCTGATTAGTCTGACACTGTGTGCATGACTTTACCATGTCTTCTAGATCGCAGTCCATTTTTGGCCACCAAACGTAAGATATTGCAAGGCTTTTCATCCGAGAGACACCTGGATGAGTCTCATGTATTTCCTCCACAATCTGTGAACGGCCAGGGGGAGGGATGATGACTCTGGACCCCCAGAGTATGCAGCCATCCTGTAGACTAAGCTCTATTTTTTGTTTAGCATAAGGCCTCAGTTCCTCTCCTACTACCTCACTGGGCCAGCCTTGTAAAAGGAACGTTTTGACTTGGGACAGGACTGGGTCCCTCTCTGTCCACTGTTTGATCTGAGTCACCTTTACAGGTGTTTCTGCCAGCCTCTCCAACAAAAACACAGTCTCTGGGGGCACATAGGTAGCAGCAGGTGTCTCAGGCAAGGGTAGTCGACAGAGCGCGTCTGCGTTTGCATTATCCTTACCCGCTCTGTACTCTATAGTGTACTGGTAGGCTGACAGTGTGAGAGCCAACCGCTGTATCCTGGCTGAGGCTAGCGGAGGGATTCATTTGATCTCACTGAACAGGCTCATCAGTGGTTTATGGTCTGGTGATGATTTTGAATGCCCGACCATAGAGGTACTGATGGAACCGTTTCACCGCAAAAACAATAGCTAGACCTTCCTTGTCTAACTGTGAGTATCCCTTCTCTGCTGCTGTCAGGGTACGTGAAGCAAAACCAATAGGCTTCTCTGATCCATCATGTGTGAAAGAACTGCACCAACTCCATAGGGTGAGGCGTCGCATGAGAAGATAATCTCCTTGTCTGGGTCATAGCGAACGAGCAACTTTGCTGAGCTCTTTCACTTCTTTGAAAGCTCTCTCCTGCTTGTCACTCCACTGCAACTTAGTGTCGTTGTGCAGCAGCATGTACAGTGGAGCCAAAACCTTTGAGAGGTCAGGAAGAAACTTGCCATAATAATTCACCATGCCCAAAAACGTTCTGAGCTCATAGGTTCTTGGGGCTTGGGGCCTCCTCGGTAGCTCTCACTTTGTCTTCCAGTGGCCAGAGCCCCTCAGCTGTGATCTTGTGTCCCAGTAGGTCACACTTGGTGCTAGGAACACACACTTGGTGCTAGGAACACACACTTAGTGCTAGGAACACACACACATTTCAGACGCAACCCTGTGTCTGGAACAATGGGCACCGCCTACCTTAAAAACTGGACGGGTTCAATGATGCCCTGCCTCTGTAAATGCTCCAGCTCCTTCTCTACTTTCCCTTTCATGGCGTAGGGCACCGACCTGGGCTTGAAAAACCGCGGGGGTGCCTCAGGGCCGACATGGAGTTTCACTTCCACCCCCTTTAGTGTGCCCAGCTCTTCCCTTCAGTGTACTGCTGTAGGATGCCCTCTATTGTGTCTGTCATGCGTGCATACCTAATGTCATTCCAGTTTAGTTCTATTTTTCTGAGCCAGTCGCCGCCCAAAAGACCACTACCCTTAGCTATCACTAGCCTGCCTTTTGCTTTCTGACCCTCAGCTGAAATGTCCACATATATCACCCCTAAATGTGGTATTGGCTGGCCCGTATAGGTTCTGAGATTGAGCTTGGTTGATGACATGAGGAAGACCCCCATGTCCTCCTGTAGGTCTCCTCACTGATAACCGATGCTGTAGCCCCTGAATCAACCTCAAACTTAATGTCCTGCCCCACAGTGACTGTGGCATAATAAGGCTCATCTGTTTCTACTCCAAACATGTTGTAGGAACACGCTGCCTCCTCCTCTGCCTCCTCTAGGTGGTGTGTGGCTGCCTGAGTCTGAGTCTAGTTTTTCCCTGCCATTCCCCAGGTTTACTCTTATCTAGTGAACTCCTAAACTTTTTAGCGTCCCTTTTTGCTACAAGAATGACAGACAGCGTCCTTGAATTTGCAATCATTTGCATAGTGCATCCCCCCCACACCTAAAACATTCCATCCGCTTTGAGTTTGCCTGTTTGCCAGTCTCTGCGACACCCTATTTGCTTTTTGGATATCTTTAGCATGATTAGCAGCCATTTCCATTCCTTGGGAAATCTCTTGGGCTTTCTTGAAAGTCAATGGTGGAGTTTCCCCCAGCAAGCGGCGCTGTATGGCATCATTGCTAATGCCACACACCAGTCTGTCATGGAGCATGTCATCTAACACTGCCCCGAAATCACAATGCTCTGATAGCTGCTGTAGCTCGGCTACGAAGTTGGCTACAGACTGACCTGACTTCCTGAACAGGCTGTGAAACTTAAACCGTTGGACTATCACAGAAGGTTTTGGATTGTGGTGGTTTCCCACAAGCTTGACCAGATCATCATATGGAATTTCTCCTGGTTTCCGCGGTGTGGCTCAGTTTCTTATGAGTTTCTTCGCCCCACACACACTCAGGAGAATAGAGCGCTTCTTAGCCTCATCCGTAATTCCATTTGCAAGGAAAAAGTGTCCCAACCTCTCCCCGTACTCAGTCCAGTCTTAGTTGCCCTCCACAAATTCACAGTTCCATAGCCATCTGAGCTTGAGGCACGTCTACTTCGTCCTCGCTTAGCTCCTCCGCCGCTGCTGCGTCGCCTCCGTTACTCACACAAAGCCACCTAGCTAACTTAACTAGCACCCTTTAGCCTAGCTCAAACTAACAACACAACAAAACGAGACGAGACATCCAGCAATCAGTTTATCCTCGTCACCAAAAATATGTGGTAACTCACACATATGGAAGGACACACAACAACTTGTTGTCCTTTGGTCCTTTTATCTAGTACTCAAAAATGCACATTACATGTGATACAGACAGAGGCTTACACTGCTCGTGTTACTGTGGCTACCAATAGACATATACTGTGTACAAGAAGGGCCAGAGCCGACTCTACTTCCTGCGGAGGCTCCGGTCCTTCAACGTTTGTAACACCATACTGAAGATGTTCTACCAGTCAGTGGTAGCCAGTGCCATCTTCTTCGGTGTAGGGTGCTGGGGAAGCAGGTTGAGGTCAGCAGACGCCAACAAGATCAGCAGGATAGTCAGGAAGGCGGGCTCTGTCCTGGGGGTCCAGCTGGACTCCTTGTTGGTGGTGTCTGAGAGGAGGATGCTGCGCAAGCTGCGTAGTATCCTGGACAACAACTCTCACCCTCTCCATCAGGTGCTGACCTCATACAGAAGCACCTTCAGCAACAGACTCATTCCACCCAGGTGTACCACAGAACGCCACAGGAAGTCCTTTCTTCCTGTGGCCATCAGACTCTTTAATTCGTCTACCTCGGGTCGTGAGAGGGACAGTGGAGACACAGTGACCTGAGGTCAACGCAATTTGCACTGTAATTTCAATTTGCACTGGACTTTCACTTTTCACTTTTCACATGTCACTTTTTCAGTTATTTATTAGTATTTTACTGCTGCTAAATTGCACTATATGTATTGTTGTATATTGTATATACCTACGTATTACTGTAAATTACTGTAAATTGTAAATTTGTTCAATTCACTTGTCAATACATTTAGACTTCATTTAGTTTATATTTAGTTTATACTTAGTTGTTTAGTTTAGTTTACTTGTTTATTATTTAATATAAGTATATTAGTGTACATTTATTCCCCTCTGTTTCAACTGTTGCACCTTAATTTCCCTCGGGATAAATAAAGTCATCTTGAATCTTGAATCTTGAATCTTGAATAAGCACAACCCGGGAACAGGAAGTACCACCCACAACCCGGAAACTCCTGTAAAACAGTATCCCTTTATCCAACAAATACCCCTAGTGGGAGCATGTATAATACTACCATTACAACAGACATAAAGTGATAAATAATGTAATAATGTGAAATGTTAAGTATAAAGTACTAGAAAATGTGCTCCGTAGAGTACAGACTCTGCCAAGGCCAGCAACACGAAGGCCCCCTTCGGAGAGATGCCGAAATCCTTAGTGGGTGTGGCCTAGAGAGGTCCACCTCTAATGGGTGTGAGCAACCTCCCCATGAGAAACATCCTGAGTGCGTGCTTTGCCATTACCTTGCCAATGCTAACATACTAGTATGCTAAAGTGCTAGCACTCTACAGACCCAACACACTAATGTATGGTGACCAAATTTTCAAAGCCCCAAACCGGGACACTTAGATTTACCGGATGGACTGCCCGCTTGTAGCCGCCGCTTGCATTATTTGCCATGAAATTGGACAATATTTACTCTATTCGTGGTTGTTGACGGGGGAGGGGGGACTTAGAAAGCCAGGCCGCCCCCTGTTTCGCCTCCTAATTCACCACGTCGCATCGAAAACCACGACAAAACCGGGATATTTTAGTGTTTTACAGATATTTGTCGGGACTCGGGAGACAAATATGTCCCTCGCAGACACACCGGGACGCATAAACCCTACACTAATGTGCACTTGCGCGCTAGTCCATTCACATGCTAGTATGATAATACACTGGCATGCTATGGTCCTAACACACTAGTTAGTAGTAGCTAGTATAGGCTATAGATAGATTACAGTAGATCGTATACTTTGGATTTTGGACAACCTTTCATTCATCGAACTGCAATACTACTACAGACAGTTGATTGCCAAAGGAAACAGCTGAACAATACAACAGATGCCTTTTGATAGCCACTGTATGTATAGTATAGAAATTAAAAAGGTAAATTCATGGCTTTCACTCACAGGTGTGGTAACTGTCAATGCCTACTGTTTCTGTGGTACTGTTTTTGGTTACAACACAGCAGCAGCCGTGGTCCTCCAACCACATGTATAAACATATTGAAAAACACGTCTTTTATGTAACCTTAAGAATCGATAGTGTTTTTAAAAATCAATACGATATCAGAATAGATAGCATCGTGATACTCAACAGTATCAATATTTTCTAACACCCCTAGTAGACACAGCACTGGCTGTGCTCTTGGACACACAGTTGATGTCCTATGGGACATCAGTGAAGCTTAGATATCTTAAAAAGTATATTGATTATTGCTAATATAGTTAATATCGTTGAGATGAGCAATAAGGACATTGAGCTGAACAGTTTGGTGTATAATATGTGTATGTAGTAATAATGTAATATTGCGGGAGTTGTTGCAGTTTATACATTTGTTCGAATTTTTCCTGTCTACGCACTGGCATGAGAGTGCAAATATCTTAAATATCGTCTTGCCAATTACCATAAAAGGTTCATCAGTTCTTCCTTGGCCAATGACCAACCAGTCTTCCAAATTTGGTGAGAATCCATGCATTACTTTTTGAGATATCCTGTAAACAGACAAACAAACAAACACACAGACGCAGGTGAAAACATAAACTTCTTGGCGGAGGTAATGACAGTCTGGCCTGGGTTAGGGTTAATCTGTTTTACTTGATCTGATTCCTTAACCAAAGTTAATGGTACCATTTGCTTTCAAACTGTACTTTAACTGGAGGTAATTTCAGAAGATTATTTCAATATTTTTTGGCAACATGATAACACACAAAGACATATCATAGTACTGAAATGTATTGGGAAAAACTCTGAAGTAAAATTAGTGCCAACAGATTTGTATCCATGTTTGAGATCCATGTGTGTCTTGAAATCATTTGTATTTGTGTTTCAGATCCAATGGTTGGAACACCGAGGAGACCGCCGCCCACGTTGCCCTAGCACTGGAGGGCAAAGCACTCCAGGTGTTGCTGGACCTGACTTCAATGGAACGATGGAACTAACTGACCCTATTCTCAAGCCTCCTCCGTTCATTGGTGAATTTTTTTAATGTAGACTGCTGAGACATTTTAAATCACATTTGTTTCACCACGGGTCTGTTTTTCGAGAAGTACTGTTCCCGGTGTACAGTCCATGATTGGTCATGCTTGCATGTCAATCAAGACCTCTTCCTGATAATGCTGTGTCCCAGACTTTCCGTATGGAGACTAACCCGACCATGGCTGCAGCTTTAGAATGGTGTTTTGGCCAACAGCCTTCAACAGACAGCATGCGGGACCATTTCAACTGCGCCGCAGAGAGGACGAGTCACTTTGAGCTTTTGCAGCAGATGCCAAAGGAGATGCTGTCTGCCAAGCCCGACCAAACCAGCTCAGCCTCTTTCAGGACAGCAGCCATCGTTCAGACCTGGGACATGCCAACCCAATGAGCTGTGCTACCACTGTCGGGAAGAGGGGCACATAGTCCGCAACTGTCCCGCCCCACACTTCCAGTGTCCACAAGACACTTTTTGCAGCGTATCAACAAAGTATTACTCACTGCATTATTCATAACGACACATGCATAATTTCAAATATACGATTCAACATTGGACAAGTGTAGCTTCGTCCCCAGTGATCTGCTGTGGTGGCAGAATGTGACATCATAGCGACGTGTGTTAATACATCATCGTTCATACGGAGCCCAGGGGGAACAAATGGGACCAGTAAACCCCTTTAAATGGTCGTGTTGGATGATGAAGCTTAAAGATCTATAAAAAGGTTTTCCAACTATTTAATAAATATTCATAGCTAAACTTAATAATTTCTTATAACCTAGGCTACGGCATAGCTGTAGTTGGGGTCGGGAGAGAGCTATGAGTAGCACATTTATATTGTGCTTAGTACTCAAGTTTTTTGCCAGGTTGCTATTATTACCTCCATTGCCAGCAAATATTTTATTGCACTTGTGGCAGCGGGAATTGTCTTCATCCAGCCGGGTAAAATGTGGCCACACTTTAGAACGTTTCATTCTCTCAGCCATGATGAGTCTCGTACTGTGTGTGTAAAGTAAACCATGCCCCCACAACAGCAAGGAGAGATAGAGAAGGCGATCAGCTCTCAATTTCTCCAGCGTCAATAGCAATGCCGAAAACGTCAAACCTTACTGATACACATATAATATTTAATAATTTGGTAGCGGCATAGGCAAAATTCCCATGGGGAACCAGGGGACATGTCCCCACCAATGTTCAAAGAGAGCTAATTTGTCCCCCCCAATATTCAGTGTAATGTCCAGCGATCTGACTTTGCAGCTGCGCCGGTTGGTTAGCCGTATTTGGCAGCTCACCTCCAATCCCTATTCCACTTGTTCGACTAAAATACATGGTGCCCTGATCCACTCCATGTTTGCTCCTATGCCTTACCATTGGTTAGTTCTATAACACACATCCTTGCAACTCATCAGTGGATAGCTTGCAGCCGTTAAAGTGTAAGTGAACCCCCTGTTTCAGCTTGAATTCGAACACTATTATCCCCATGGTTACGACCCAATCCAACTTTGTGACAGTACCGTCATTGTGTATGAGCGTTATAATGAAGGATGTTGTATATGAAAAGCTTAACCCTCTCTCGGATGCGGAAGGGTGGGTGAAGTACATCCAGCAGCAGAGCAGCCAACAGCAGTGCATGTTTCTGTCTACGGTCTCCCTCGCAGCTGAACTCAGACAGGAAGAGAAGCATCTCAGCACAAGTCGTAGTCATGTAGGGCTGATGTATCAGAGGAGCTACATGAGACCTCCACCTGTATGATCGCTACAGTGATCCCCAACCACCTCCCACGAGGTGCTCAGCGGTTCTGGTGCTGGAGCAAATTTGGGGACAGCTGTTCTGAGTACAAGGCAGGACAGTTTGCACAAATGCAGCGCCCCAAAGGACAATAGTAGTTGTTTACTTTCAGTTTAAGTAGTTCAGCGGTGGTGAAGTGTGGTGTGCCTTAGCGAACATATACAAGTTCAAGTTTAGAGTTTTTAGAAATTAATAGTGTGTGAAAGTGTGCCTCCAGAGATCAGTAAGTTGCCGTCCCTTCTCTGTAAATTATGATATCTATACCAATGTTATTACAGTATTACTGGCACAGGTGCTACCGCATATTATTGTTGTTATGCTAAGCTATTCTTGTAGCCGTAAGGCTAGCACTGTTACCAGTTAATATCATGTAATGTTCACACTGGAGATTTAACCCATTCTGATGTTTATTCTACCTCTAACTACCATTTACATCCTCATATTTATTATACTGCTAACTACTGATTACATTGTAAATACTTGTGACGGTCGCAATTTTACAGTGTTCATTTATCGCTATTTGGTGTGTATGTAACAGAAGTCAACTAACTTTGCACAGCCAACGTTATTGTATGTGAGGGTAACTTGTGATTGTACTGATACATAAGACTAATGCATTGCAGGATTTTTGCTTGTTTTGCAGAACCACACACCAAGATTAATAACACACAATCACACACACTCACACCTCAGCTAAACCCCAACACATCTCTGCAACCACATCCCATTGAAATATCAGTAGACCCATCAAGAACTGTATCACCACAACCTTGAAATAAAGAAGATTTAATGGAACAGAACCCGTGTCTGCATTCTAACTGATGCCAATCAGCGATTACAAACTCTAGAAATCAGTTAAAGTAGAGCCTCTGCAACAACAATGTTCACTGACTGCTAACCAATGGAGGCTGGTGACTTTAGAAATTGGGGAGGACAGGAGGCATACTTTTTAAGTATACAGAGCATTTATTCATCAAATAAATCATGTTTTGAACAGGGTTAGGTTAGGATTCTTGATGATCCCACGATGTATTCTGTAAAAGACAAACACACACACACACACACACACACACACACACGCTAATAAAAATACAATCATTGTGTTGAAGTTGTATAAGTAATACTCAGTGTAGTGTTGGCAAATTTGCAGGTTTTTTGTGACTAATGACAAATGTATTGCAGACTACTTTGCTTATACAACATTTGTATTAATAAGATCATAGCATCTAGTAATGATGCCATCCAGCAACATTTCAGAAAAATTAATTATTAAGCAAAAGATACTCACAGTGCTCTGCTGATTTGGTGAAGGGACTGGACACTGGTAGCCTCGTGAGACCATCCTGATATTCACGTTTGCGTTTCGCAATAAATATCAGTCTGGCCTTCACTGGGCAGCAATTGATTTCCAAATATCGGCTTGACCTTAAATTGTTATAAAAAAAATCCAGCCAATCAGTGACACTCTTGCTGAATCCGTGTGAAAGTAAAGTAAAAACATTCTAATCTGAGAAAACCTTCAATGCAGATTTTTGTTCATCATTTAACATCATTACTCACTCTACTTAGGACGCTCCTTGTTCGTCAAGAACTGAAACTCCCTCCCACAAGCGCTGATTGGTCCTAGCATTTTTACATTTGCAGAGAGAAACAGAATGTGAACTTGCGAGATCGGGATGGTCTTACAAGGCTAGCACACTGGCTGATTCAGGTGTAGAGTAGAATATGAGGGCTCAACTGAAAAAAGAAAGTTATGCCCATAGCATTAACAACACTAATCAGCGATAGAAAAGTAGTTTGTTTCCAAAGTCTATTTCTATTTCATTTTTTGGTTTTCAAATGAATCATAATTTCCATAAAGACAGAAGATGCTCACAGTGCTCTACTGGTTTGGTAAAGGGACTGGACACTAGCTGATTCAGATGGAGAGTAGAGGAGTTGGTAGCCCCAGATTTTCATAAAAAACAGTTCCCCTTATTTTACAATAAATATATCAATCAATACCTAATACATCCATGTCACCAACCAGTGTGTAACTGAAATGTATGGAATTCATATATTCTCAAATGTTTTGGGTTGCAAAAAAGTGTTTTTTTTTCATTAAAATTCATCTCAGGCCTTTTTCAGTCAGTCCTAATATTGAATCGCAAGGCTGTGTGTAAATGTGAAGTCCTTAGGAGGGGAAATTATGCACTCACACACTGAATACACACAGACCGCCTACACACACACACACACACACACACACACACACACAGAGCAGGAGACTGAGAGTCCATGGCCCCTAGCACAAGAAAGATGTTATGTTTGAATAGATACCATCGACCGCTACCACAGGAACTAATATCCGGTTTATGATGTAGCCCCACCATATCCCAGCAGCCACCATGTTGAGCTTAGAAGAGTGTGAGAGATGCAGGTGAAGACAGGGTCCCCCCCCCCCCCTTGTCCCAAAATGACTTGCACAGGAGTGTAAGGCACAGGAGTGTTCCGTGTGTGTCTTATGTGAGAGCAGCTGCAGCAAGCTAGCAGCCATAACCAGAATGGACACACACACACACACACACACACACACACACACACACACTTCAGAACTCCTCAATCCAGTGGTATACACGAAACACAGTAGTATACAGTGGTATACATTATATACAGCCAACACTTGGGTATACATTGGTATATACGACACAGCCAACACATA
>OOFB01037996.1:10941-18638 GCA_900323305.1 Trachyrincus murrayi
AACGTATTGACAGTGAGTATTATTGACTGTGGGTTCTTACTTGAGCAGGCCCATGATGAAGGCTCTGAGCTTCATGCAGGAGCTGGAGAGCTGGGGACACTGCTGGATCTTGGACACCAGGTTGTGGAGCACGCGGGTAGCGCCACCTGAAGAGGACGTAAACAAACTAGGATTTACCCACAATCCTCCAGTTCAATTTACCTCGATGACCCAAACAATTATTATTGTTGATCTCCCTCTATTAGCATATTTAAAGAAAACTGTGTTGATGGACAACTAAAGACAAAAAATAAAGTTTTGTAATCCAATCTATATGTCATTGAAATAAAGGAAAACAACATTAAACTGAAGACCTTCTCTAAACCGTCTCATTCTGTTCTGTGTGGAGGCTTCCACGATTCTCCAGGAGTGGTTACGCTGCTGGCCGAAGAGCACGTCGAGTGTGTGATGCCGGAGGCCGTCTTCCACAATGTTCTGGATCGCAGGACACAAGTGTTCAAGGACCAGTCCGGCAATAGTGGGACTCCTCCCGCTGTTGCCTAACCGCAGCTGTGGGGGTCAGAGGTCATGTCTTTGACATATTCCACACTAAAGACATTGTCATTGAAACCTATTTAAAATGAGTCATGTAGCTAAAAATAAATATCATATTTTGAGCCATGTGATCAGTATGTGCGTGTTTTAACGTCAGGTTGGTACCTTTTCATCCGGGTCTCTGCTGCGTCCAAAATGAGCCACAATCAAATCCATGGCCATGCTCACAGATCTAAGCAAACCTAATGAAACAATTGATCGAATGACAGACAGTGAGATCAGGTGAGAAAAGTACCGCTTTTCAATATCCATGCTGTAATCAATAATGTATCAAATAACGTATCTGTAAGACGACACCACAGGGACATGAGGATGACAGAAAGTAGGTCAATACTTCTGGAAAAGGCCCTCCTCACATGAGTGTTAATACATATAAGACTACATGAGCGTTAATACATATAAGACTACATGAGTGTTAATACATATAAGACTACATGAGACTACATACATATTAAGACTACATGAGACTACATGAGTGTTAATACATATAAGACTACATGAGTGTTAATACATATAAGACTACATGAGTGTTAATACATATAAGACTACATGAGTGTTAATACTCATGAAGTTAAGACTGCAGCTGCAGCACTTTCACGCTGACTGCATTTTCCCCTTTCATCTGCAGACCGCTCCAACGCCACGGTGAAGTCACTTTAAAGGTGCCTACAGCGGCCACGCCCCAGGATGCACTTCACTCATTATCCTCGCTAACCTCTGATGTGGTACACGGTTAATGTTGAACAACATGGATTCATTATGAGCACTGTATCCACGGCTCCCCTCTCTCTCTGGTTCTCTCTCCATCTCTCCCTAATTTCTGTCTTATCGGACCTAACACAGGCACACTCGCATTGGCTACAGAGCAAAGGGCTCAGCCAATCATGTGTGGGGAGAGTTAAAAATAGGTCATGTTCCTTGAGGGTATTGCAGGCTCTGCTACAGCACTGCACACTTCATAACCCAGAGAGTCCCTTTACAATACATTCTGAATACAAGTCATGAAATGATGATATATACTTATTAATATCTACCTCTGTATATAGTAAATACATATAATCAATACGTATAATTAGTCTACAGTTAAGCTATAGCCCTATACAGTATATAACCTTGGTTAGTGGCCTTGCCTATACATCTACCGTGGTTGGTATTACGTATACATTAAACTAGTCACATGACCCTCACCTCTCCTCTGAAGGTGACTGATTGACAGGGACTCGTAGGACGCCTCGTAGGGAGAGAGGCAGAACTCTGTGGGTGGGCCGTCACTCAACAGCATCAGAGACTCACAGTGTTCACTCTGGTTCTGGTGCTTCTTACCGCCGTGGACCCACCCAGGACCGGCCAGGGGGAGAAGAGACCCCCCCCTGGAGGAGGAAGATCGAGGGGCCGTGGGGGAGAAGGTCTCCGAGAGATTACTGCATGGGAAACGACACTCTGATGGCTTTTGATCCCTCTGAGGTGTGGTTGAGGGGGATGCCAGCAGGTCGGGATGCTGGGTGGTGCAGGCTAAGGTGGGTGGTGTACTGTGAGAGGATCCCAGGGTCCGGCCGCCCAGGGTCGGTTCAGGGGTGAGGTCGATGAGGTAGTGGGAGGCGGGTGTTTCCCCCAGGAGGCTGGGCTGAGTTTGGGGTGTGATAAAGGATCTCAGGCTAGGTTTATTGCTGTTAACTTTAAACATATAGTCGGATTGAGCCGTGCCTGAGTATGGCCCTTGTGTCTGAGCCGTTTGTGGCGTTCGGCTGGTGTGAGTTAAATGCACAGCGGTGTGCGACCGACAGGGACTGACCGCTTGGTCTCTGCTGGAGTGGCCCCACGGGCGTCTCTGGCTGAAGAGTTGGGGACTCGGGCTGCAGGTGGAGCACGAGTCCGAGCTGGAGGGAGCCTCCAGCAGTATGCGACCGTAGCTGTCCCTGGGCGAGGGCTGGAGATGGGTGAGGAGCTGGTTGCCTTTGGCTTTACACAGGGACCCTGGCTGGGAGCTGCTGCTGCCTTGGTGACTGATGTACTGGTCCAACAGAGAGCCTAAGTGCTGGGACTGTGGCTTGGGTTGGGGCAGCAGGATGAAGGGTTGAATGGGTAAAGAGGTGGGTCTCTGGGCCTTGCTGTAGCGCACCACTGGAGGAGCCCATGAACACGCTCCTAAGAAAGAAGGAATACAAGTTGTATCTGATCTAGTTCAACATCTTCAGCGTCCATCGGTCATCTGTTCAAACTAGTTGTGCTATATTTGTTCACCGTGCCTTTTGTTTCTGCTTGTTTCTGCCTCCCAAGCTGAAGCAAACAAACAAACAATGAAACCGCTCTTTGTATCAGATGAATCATCCCTACCGTTCTCCTCGGTCCCACTTCTCTCACGGTGATTTGCTGGGGGCCGTGTGGGTGCAGGTTTGATGTCACGGCTTCTGGCGGCGGCGGTCGTGCCCAGAGAATGCGAAGCCTGGATGGGGCACGGCCCCGTGGACGCGCTGGCCGGGCTTGGGGTGTAATCCGTATGCGTTGTCGTCTTGCAGGGAGGAGAATCCTCCTGGTAAGTAGAACAGCAGCTGGCACCGCTCCACGCCGGAAAACATCTGCTGCGGTCATCGTGTTGCTCGCCTCTTCCCTGGAAACACAGAAACAAACAAGATGTTTGTTGTATTTTACATGTTCTGCACCGTTTCCATTCCACAATAGAAATAGAAAATGTAAGGCGTACAATCTTTATGTAGAATATTATATTAAACAAATCTATTTGATGCCAATACCCTTGTTGTTAACTTTAATAGATACCTTCCTGTCCATCTGTCGTGCTTCCTGCCCTTCCCTGACATCATCACACAAAGGAACCGGCCCGAGTCCCCTCAGTCCCTCGGGCCAGCCCCTCCCGAGACCGGGCCAGGCCGGGCTGGGTGACTTGGAGGGCAGGTCACAGCTGACAAGCTTGTAGTACTTCTGATTCGTCCCCATGGCGAGCGTTAACTGGCCCTGGAGACACGCGGTCAGGTCAGACAGCTCCAGAGAGGACCAGGGCTCTAATGAGTACAGGTTACAGTTAGAGTCCAGGGCCTGAGGGGACCAGCGGGGAGCCGAGGGCTCCGCCACCTCCGGCTCCTCTTTGGGAGAAGGGACCTCATGTTGGAGGTGATCGCTCGGAGAACGTGGACGGACAGGCTGGAGGTTCAAGAAGACCGATCCGTCGTGGAAGTGCGCAGGCTGCAGGGGTGCGGGGGTGAGGTCCTGCGGTGTGGCGGGGTTGTTGCTCTTGTTGTAGATGGTGCAGAAGTTGACCAGGATGCCGTCTGAGCTGTTACAGGACGAGTCACTGGCGGATTCTGTGTGATTAACGGGGAATGAGTCTGCACATGTGGGCTGGCCAATGTTGAAACAAGATATTTTATTCAAGTCTTGAACAGTGGTGTCTAAAAATAGTGTGCTAGATTCTCTGACTTCCAGACATCGTGTTGGGAGTGAGTCTAGACGTCCTGGTTGGCTCTCTGTATCCAACACAAATGGCTTCTTTTCCAGTGCACTGCCTGAATTTCTGACACCGTTGCTCACTGTCCAGTTGAAATTGCCGTGCAACACGAAGGAGGAGTCCTCCAGATATCTGTGTAGGTTATCTCCATCGCTATCCTCCTCTTCCTCATCTAGCTCTGCACTGGGAAGGAATGAGTTCTGTAATCTTGGTCTGGATGCAGATTGCTCCTGTGTGCTACAGGGCTTCAAGACCTGCTGAGGTCCGTCCTCCACCGAGGAGCTGGAGTCCAACCTTCCACTGCTGTCACTGGCTTCCTCTTCCTCCTCTTCCTCGGCCCGGTCCTCTTTGAGACTGCAGTAACTGCTGGAGACGAGTCGTCTCTGGGTGCCCGGAGCCACGGGCGGCTCTCTGCGGAGAACGTCCTGCTCCGGCAGGGAGACGGCCCGGGTCAGCTGACCCGCGGAGCACGGACCGGGCCGACCAGGGGGGGCCGGCCTCGGGGTGCACAGGGTCTGGACCGGGAGCTGCCAGGGCGGGAGCTGCACCCCATGGAAGTGATGACTAGACGTCTTGATCATCCTCCAGACACCGGCTTCATGTTCTGATGAAGACTCCTGGAACCGAGATGAGACGACTATTTAACAGTAGAATACAATAGAATAGAATTTAGTGAGATATAGCTAGCTAGACATGTTGTACTTAGTGAGATATAGCTAGCTAGACATGCTGTATTTAGTGAGATATAGCTAGCTAGACATGCTGTATTTAGTGAGATATAGCTAGCTAGACATGCTGTATTTAGTGAGATATAGCTAGCTAGACATGCTGTATTTAGTGAGATATAGCTAGCTAGACATGTTGTATTTAATGAGATATAGCTAGCTAGACATGCTGTATTTAATATAGTAACAGTCATACATTCATTTGTCACATTGTAGCAGATGCGTACTTAGCAGGTACAATTCCCTGCCATGCATTATTCAACCTTCTTAAAGGGTGTCTGCGTCGTCGAAGCAGAGATTTATAAAACGTGAGTCGCCTGTTTCAGATGTTCAGGCTGTTCTAGTCTGTAGTCCTGCTGTCTGCTTCCAGTGTGTATCTGCCATGATACAGCCCAGCCTCCTCTCTCTCTACCTAGCAACACGCAACACACACACACACACACACACACACACACACACACACACACACACACACACACACACACACACACACACACACACACACACACAGTTATTCAACTGTCTGCACTGCAACTAGGGCAACCCCACTGCAAAGATGCTCTGGTGAGAGAAAATGCATTTCAGCATCCATTTCTTTATTTCTATTACTTTTGACACTGTGGATTGTTAAATAAATGTTAATACTGTAGTATAGATAAAATAGAGGAAAATAACCACTATAATGTGGTCTTCTTTAACGCACGTCTGAATTAATCAGCTTCAAATCCTAAATTAAGCAGACATTCATAAGCGATATTCTAATTCCAACAGGCCATGTGAAAAATGAATACCGAAAAATGCATTAGAGAGAATTTTAACACTGTGATTAAGTAAGTAATGCAGTACAACATGATGTTACTGGAGAACATGGTAGAGGTTACTGGAGAACATGGTAGATGGAGAACATGGTAGATGGAGAACATGGTAGATGTTACTGGAGAACATGGTAGATGGAGAACATGGTAGATGTTACTGGAGAACATGGTAGATGTTACTGGAGAACATGTTACTGGAGAACATGGTAGATGTTACTGGAGAACACGGTAGATGTTACTGGAGAACACGGTAGATGTTACTGGAGAACATGATGTTACTGGAGAAAATGGTAGATGTTACTGGAGAACATGGTACTGGAGAACATGGTAGATGTTACTGGAGAACATGATGTTACTGGAGAACATGGTAGATGTTACTGGAGAACATGATGTTACTGGAGAACATGGTAAATGTTACTGGAGAACATGGTAGATGTTACTGGAGAACATGATGTTACTGGAGAACATGGTAGATGTTACTGGAGAACACGGTAGATGTTACTGGAGAACATGGTAGATGTTACTGGAGAACATAGATGTTACTGGAGAACATGGTAGATGTTACTGGAGAACAATGTTACTGGAGAACATGGTAGATGTTACTGGAGAACATGGTAGATGGAGAACATGGTAGATGTTACTGGAGAACATGGTAGATGTTACTGGAGAACATGGTACTGGAGAACATGGTAGATGTTACTGGAGAACATGGTAGATGTTACTGGAGAACATGGTAGATGTTACTGGAGAACATGGTGTTACTGGAGAACACGGTAGATGTTACTGGAGAACATGGTGTTACTGGAGAACACGGTAGATGTTACTGGAGAACATGGTGTTACTGGAGAACACGGTAGATGTTACTGGGAGATGAAGATGTCTTACAGAAGTCTAGCTATGTGGCCTAATGAGCACACTTACACATTAGTCAGTGTTTTATTGATCACAGTACAACACAGGGTCATTCTAGGCACTGATATTCTTATGACATGACCACAATACGTAGAACATCACACACACATACATACATACATACATACATACATACATACATACATACATACATACATACATATATATATATATATATATATATATATATAACAACTCACTCAGAAGAGCTGTCGTCCATCCTGGTCTTCAGGTCTCTTCTTCACCAGCTGCTGGATTCTCTAAAGTCCTGAATTCACGTTACAAAATGCGCGAGGAGAGTTAAATCCGTCCTAGGGAAGCCGACCTTCGAGCAAGGCACCTGGACGCTAGGACCGTCCTAGGGAAGCCGACCTTCGAGCAAGGCATCTGAACCTGACTGAGGAGTCGCACCGTGACTGTGGTGCACGCGCCGCTCTTTCGGCACCGCCTCCACTGGTCGGCTGGATTCATGCGTCACGACGGCTTTGACCAATAGGAGACAGGGTTTCATTTATATCAGATGTTATTATATTATATCTCATACGGGACATCAGGATTCTATTGGTCAACACAAGACATGTTCACGTAATTAGCCCACCACGGTGTAGGTGGAGATTCTGTGTGTGTGTGTGTGTGTGTGTGTGTGTGTGTGTGTGTGTGTGTGTGTGTGTGTGTGTGTGTGTACTTTGGAACTGTGCATTCATATGGCATTCCACAAGATGGTGGTAGTGGACATTGTAGTGGGTGATTTTGTGTACACACACACACACACACACACATACACATACACATACACATACACTCACACTCACTCTCTCTCTCTCTCTCTCTCTCTCTCTCTCTCTCTCACACACACACACACACACACACACACACACACACACACACACACACACACATACACAGAATGAAGAAACCATGTTCTTCTACACAACAATATTCGTCAAATGAAGTCATGGAATTATAATGAACTATTAGTGATAGAATCACTAGGGTTAAGTTTTACCACATAATAATATTGTCCTCGTTATGTCCTCGTTATGACCTAGTTATGTCCTCGTTATGAGAGTAAGATCACTTTATTAAGCAAAGGGTAAATTGAGTCATTGTGTTTTTTTATGATGTCTCAAATTCTGTTTTTAATTATAAAATTATTAATTATGTGTACAACGTCTACAATTTCGCCATTTA
>OOFB01037998.1:2343-13460 GCA_900323305.1 Trachyrincus murrayi
TAGAACAACACATAATCACAGAGCTGATGTTCTTTTACAGATCGCCGTGCCAGATGCCCGAGGTCGCAACCTCGTACAAGGTAAACACGATCCCAAAGGACTTTCAGAATCTGCAGAGTTCTAAACTGATTCAGAGTTCTAAACGATGCAGAGTTCTAAACGTATTCAGAGTTCTAAACTGATTCAGAGTTCTAAACTGATTCAGAGTTCTAAACTGATTCAGAGTTCTAAACTGATGCAGAGTTCTAAACTGATTCAGAGTTCTAAACGTATTCAGAGTTCTAAACTGATTCAGAGTTCTAAACGTATTCAGAGTTCTAAATGTATTCATAGTTCTAAACTGATTCAGAGTTCTAAACTGATGCAGAGTTCTAAACTAGTTCCCAGGTCTAAACTTTCGACTTCCGATATCGAACCAAAGCTATTAACAAAAAAAGTTTAATCATTAGTCTGTCTTAAATAGTTTATTTATCTGAGAAACACCTTTTAAAGGGAAAAAATTATTTTAGCCATACTCAGGCCGTTGCCTTCATCATCATCACCATCATCAGTTTAAATCCATGCTTTTACATCATTATGCAAGCTAATTTATAACCTAGTCTCTGTGTTCCATTTCCCCCAGAATAATAGCATGGCCTGTGGACAGGAAACCACTGAGTGAGTCATTGTATGATCACACCTTTGTTTACCTAACTAATTAGCATGGTTCATCGGCATTTCATTGTTCATTCACTGCCCACCCAATAGAATGGCTTCATTGGGCTGGAGGGGGCGGGATCTAAATACAACTTGAACATGTCCTTCCAAGTCAAGTTTTTTTTTTTTTATTTGTATATCCCATCACAGTTACAGTCTCCCAACCCCTCCCAACCTAAATCCTGTCTCCAAATAAACACACTGTACTGAAGGTCTTCCACAGCCCAATGCACTGACATGTATTTGTGAATGACTTCTATCTGCTTATGTTTTTTTCCAGCCTTGGTCAGTGCGATGTGATCATCAGTTTCTCCCAAGAGCTTCCTGTTTGTAACGTCTCCTCAGCCTTGAGGAGGGCGTTGAGGTCAGAGAAGGGCATCCGCTACGATGGACAGCTGAACAGAGCAGGTAGCCAATCAACAACCATGTCAATATATTACAGCATCCACTGTCTGTGTTCAAACCAAAGCTATTGCCTGGGAATGCTAGTCACATATTCACATACACAAATGCATTTATTTATTTTTGTTCTATTGCATTAGGTTTCTTCTTCTGTATTTATTCTCTGTTATTAGTTTATTTTATTTACTATTCAATTGTGGGATCAAAAAGGAGAAGGCAATCGAACCATTTTGCGACACATTGTTGTGTCACAAATAAAAAGAATTGAATTGAGTTAATGTTTGTTGTTTGTTTGGTTGTTTGTTTGTGTTGCTCAGCGCTATGTGGGGACGCGGCATACAAAGACAATCCACTGAACTTCCGCTTTATGTGGTTGGAGTTATCTGCGACGGCCTCTGAACTCTGCCTGCCAGGCATGGCTGATATACTCACCTGGTTCGTATTGTTTTTGGTTTTTATTCTCTATGATAAACCATCAGACGATTCAAATCATGTTACTAAAACTAACTGTCTCCCTCTTTCCTTCTCTAGTGCACAAGGAAGTAATGTGTGTGTGCTTCTGAACGAGCAGTGTGTGAAGCCGCCTCCTGCTGTGACTACGGCCAGCCCCAATAAAACACCACCGCCCCCGCGTCCAAACACCACCACCACCACCCGCCCCAATACAACATCACCTCCCCCGCGTCCAAACACCACCACCACCACCCGCCCCGTCAACACGACCTCTAACCCCGTCAACACGACCTCTAGCCCCGTCAACACGACCTCTAGCCCCGTCAACACGACCTCTAACCCCGTCAACACGACCTCTAACCCCGTCAACACGACCTCTAGCCCCGTCAACACGACCTCTAACCCCGTCAACACTACCTCTAACCCCGTCAACACGACCTCTAGCCCGGTGAACACGACCTCTAACCCCGTCAACACGACCTCTAGCCCCATCAACACGACCTCTAACCCCGTCAACACGACCTCTAGCCCCGTCAACACGACCTCTAACCCCGTCAACACGACCTCTAACCCCGTCAACACGACCTCTAGCCCCGTCAACACGACCTCTAACCCCGTCAACACGACCTCTAACCCCGTCAACACGACCTCTAGCCCCGTCAACACGACCTCTAACCCCGTCAACACGACCTCTAGCCCCGTCAACATGACCCCTAGCCCGGTGAACACGACCCCTAGCCCGGTGAACACGACCGCTAGCCCGGTGAACACGACAGATATATACACGACAACAGGTTTGTGGACCTTTTGTTAAGTATAGTATTAAGGTTATTATTGTTATTATCCCATGATGCAACAGTCTCAGACCACATATGTATAGGCCTACATTTAATTTTCATGAATTTAATTCAACTGAAATGTAAAAATGTCAAAGTGTTAGCTGAAGCCCGCCCACCTCAACAAACATACAATCTAAATAATGGATTCATGAAAATGTATGAAATTAAATAAAATTATGGCAAAAATGTAAATGAAAGCTGTCAGAGTTAGCAGTCAGAAGTGATGACTGAATACTTCTCCTCAGCCTCACCGACCACTCAGATGAGCAACGAGGCCGCGGCTGACCGCCTGCTGGAGATGACCAGAGACGTGTCCCGGCTCAACTCCAGCCAGGTGGACCGGCTGGTGACCCAGCTGGAGGACCTGCTGGCAGGGCCCAACGTCAGCCTGGCCCTGGGGAACACCTCCGTCCACATCGTCAGCAACCTGTTGGGGGCGTCCCCGGACACGCTGGCCTCCTCCTACGACCGGTACGCTGCTATGCTAACACATTTTGTATTTATTCAAAAAAGAATGAAGGAAGAAATGGTAATGAATAAAAGTAATAAGCGTTACAGGTAGCCTACTCACTGTCTTCGTAGCTCTCCTACTAGGGCAACCATAATTGGCTAACGGCTTCATTAATTTATCCAAAGTGACAGAATGTCCTTAAGGAGCAGGTAGGGGTTAATACAGTCATGGGGTTACGTACCTACATGTAAACCAGAACCTCTACACAACTTATACATACACCATCCTAGCTGGGAATCCAGAGATGTCCCTGACAATGTGTGTAGCATCACCACACCACTAGGACACGTTGTAGAGAAGGCGTACATCGCATTACATTTCATTCAGCAATTTAGCAGATAGAAAAATGTATAATAGTTACGTCTCAGAGATACAGAGACAGTACATCTCAACCAAGTGTGTTCTAGATTAACATTAAAGAGCTGAAAACAAAACAAAAACAAAGGTCAGTTTATGAGATAACATGAGCGATGATATGAAAGATAACATTAGGTGAGGTTACTTTCAGGATCCAGAAAATCGTGGACACGGTGGGGTTGAAGCTGGAGGTGCAGACAGATGCCGTGGAGCTGCTGGCGGACGCCCTCGCTCTGCTGGTGAAACCCGTCGACGGAGCCGACTTCCAGGAGACCTTTTTCTCCATTGCTGATCCAACTAGCGTAAATGTAAGATATATACAGGTAACTAACAGCATGTACAGGTGTGATATTAATACAGGTAACTAACAGTGTACAGGTGTATAATACAGGTAACTAACAGTAGACAGGTGTGATATTAATACAGGTAACTAACAGTAGACAGGTGTGATATTAATACAGGTAACTATGGACTCAACTTCGGGTTGTGCGTTTGCATGCTGCAGGTGAGAGGCAGCACACGGAGCTCCAGGAGTGTGAGGGCCTCCCCCCCCCAGGGGTCCATCCGGCTGCCACCCACCCTGACCCAGCAGCTGAGCTCAGAGCAGCAACGCCAGGCATCCAGGGTCCAGTTCAACTTCTACCAGAAGGGCACTGTGTTCCAGGTATGTTCTCTTCCTGCTTCCTGTCATGTCTCTTCCTGTTTCTGTAGCGTCTCTTCTGGTTTCAGTAGTGTCTCTTCCTGTTTCAGTGGTGTCTCTTCCTGTGTCAGTAGTGCCCCTTCCTGTGTCAGTAGTGCCCCTTCCTGTTTCAGTAGTGCCCCTTCCTGTGTCAGTAGTGTCTCTTCCTGTGTCAGAAGTGTCTCTACTCCCTTCCTGTTTCAGGACCGTAGCCTGGGGACTCGGAGGCTGATCAGTGGCATCCTGGGGGCCAGTGTGGCCAACCTGTCCATCGCCGGCCTTGAGGATAACGTCACCGTGAATCTCAGGAACACAGAGCCCATTCCAGTGAGTCCATGTCACACTTTACAACATAAAAACAGCTTGATGTTAAGTTTCGTTTTAGATTTGTTAATAAAAGGCACAAAATACATTTTACAAAACACATTGACGGATACAGCAACTATAAAAAAGCACAGATACATATATAACAGATTACACATATTTGTATCGAATATTTCAAATGTGTGGAGAAAATGTGATCACACACTTGATAAAAGTATACCATCCTAATGTGTTGTTTGATATTCTTAACTCAGGGGAACTATGTGGCTATCTGTGTTTACTGGGACTTTACCTTGAACAGTGAGTTTATCAGAACCAAATAAAATATATAAAATACAAAATATCTCAGAGAACTACCCATGAAGTGAATGTTGAACCTGTTCTGCTGCCAGGTGGATCAGGAGGCTGGAATCCAGACGGCTGTTTCCTTCAGAATAGCACCGACACTGAGACCATCTGTAGCTGTAACCATCTCACCAGTTTTGCCATACTGCTGGTAAGTCCAGCACAGAGTTAAAGAGTTAAAGGTGTTGTTGGTAAGATTCAAGAGTTGTAAAGAGAGAGAGCAGAAAAGAGCGGAAGAGAGCACGATTAAGAAACCTCTGGTCCCTCTCTGCTCCCTCCCTACGTTTCTTCGCCATTGAGAAGTGTTGCATTTCACGTACCTGTGATTGACAGGCAAGATGGATTCCTCGAACCAATCACAGAAAAGGTGTGGTCTTAAAGGCGCGGTCTTAAATCGAATTGGCTCATACAGAGGCGGGCGCGGTCAACTTGAAACACATATTCTCACAGAGCATTTCACTCAGCTGACGGATTTCTAACAAATCTAACCTACAGCACCTTTACGGAAACCATCACCTAGCAGGTAGCACGGTGTCTTCATGAAACTCAAAAGAGAAGACATTTGAGTGTTTGTTTCATGCACATTTCTGTCCAGAGGAGGTGGTTTAGGGCAGTGGTTTCAAACTGTGGGTCACAGCAGGGGTCCAAGTGGGCCTTAATAAACATGCTTAAAGCATTTTATAAAAAAATGTATGCAATGCTTGTCTGTTTCATCTGATCATTAGCATGCTGAAGATTGTGGGGAATACTGTATTTCATTATGAACAATATGCATAGAGAAATGTTAATTATCTCCCTTTTTTTCTTTTTACAGAACGTATTTCTCATTTGGTGGATCCTGGGTTAGGGTTAGGGTTAGGGTTAGTACCTCTGCAAGGGCTTCACACAGCCGGTAGGTCACAGCGTGAAGCCCTGGCGAGCTCCTGGTGCCGTTATGTGATTGTTTCCTTTTGTTGTCATTTTGTAGGGTCTGTCCAGAGAGCCAATAACGGACCGGCTCCAGGCCAACATCCTGTCCTTCATCACGTACATTGGCTGTGGCCTGTCCGCCATCTTCCTCTCCCTCACCCTCTTCACCTACCTGTCGTTCGGGTGAGTAAGAGTCTCTCAACTCAACCACTCAACCCCGGGCTGCCTAACCTGTAAGCTCAACCCCTACCTGCTCCTCAATGACATGTATCTGAATTCACTGTCAGACACTTACCCCCCTGAAGTCCTTTATTTTGAAAAGCTCAGTAGGATTCTCAAATGGGCAGGATAGTGTCAGTGGCAAGGCCCCACTCTCTACCACCACAGGAAGCTGCCCCCCCCCCCCCCATGACATGTCTCTACCACCACAGGAAGCTGCCCCCCCCCCCCCATGACATGTCTCTACCACCACAGGAAGCTGCGTAAGGACATGCCGTCCAGGATCCTGATCCAGCTGTGTCTAGCGCTGCTCCTGCTCAACCTGGTGTTCCTGGTGGACTCCTGGCTGGCCCTCTACCCCGAGGCCAGGGGTCTCTGCATCGCCACCGCCTGGTTCCTGCACTACTTCCTGCTGGCCTCCTTCACCTGGATGGGCCTGGAGGCGGTGCACATGTACCTGGCGCTGGTCAAGGTGTTCAACACCTATGTGCCGCGATACATGCTCAAGTTCTCGCTGGTGGGCTGGGGCGTGCCGATGGCCGTGGTGGTCGTTGTGATCGCCGTGGACAAGGATAACTACGGCCTGGTGTCTTTCGGCAGGTTCCCCGACGGCTCGTCCGACGGCTTGTGAGTGCTCTCGGAGCGTTGTTTCTTCAGAATGATGTGTTGTCATAATAGTTATGGATGCAGGGATGTGATGTTATGGGTTAAATGTTATGGGTTGATTATTTTTCTCATGATGTCATCCTGTCATGATGTCATCAACCGTAATCGTTTGATAGCGGAATAGCATAAAAAAATTGGTAGCTGCGGGTTTTTACACCGTTCGTTTTGGTCTGGCTAATAATACTAATACTAATAATACTAATAATAATACTAATGTTAATAATAATAATATTGATAATAATAATGTTAATAATAATATTATTAATAATAATAATGTTAATAATAATATTATTATTATTAATAATAATAATAATAATAATAATAATGAAGAGTGAACTGAACCAACCCGTCTGTCTCTCAGCTGCTGGCTGCTGAACGACGTTGCATTCTACGTGGCCGTGGTGGCCTACTTCTGCGTCATCTTCATCTTCAACCTCGTCATGTTCGTGGTGGTCATGGTGCAGCTGTGTCGCATCTTACGGCAGAACCCGCACAGCAGGCAGCGCCACAGCACGGTGCAGGACGGGCGCAGGGTGGCGGGCATAACGGTGCTCCTGGGACTCACCTGGGGCTTCGCCTTCTTCGCCTGGGGGCCCGTCAACCTGGCCTTCATGTACCTCTTCAGCATCTTCAACACCCTGCAGGGTCGGTCCCTAGGAGCCTTAATGTGTTTGCTTTAGCTTTACCCTCCTTTTTAGTGTCCTTGGGTTATTATGTAGATTAGAGGCTCCATGGAGGCTGGTTTTCATTGTTCTTTAGACAACTAATATCATTTGTTCAAATAATCTTGAACAAAAAACTGATGGCTGCAGTGAAAGAGTATGCAGGTTTGGATTAACAGATGAATTAATTAAGATTAATTAATGAATTCACCTGAATTAGCGATGGCCACAATGAAATGATGTAATTGATGTCCATGCTAATTTAGGTGCTAACACTAATTGCTAATGCTAGTGTTATTGTTGACACATCTTCTTCCTCTCTCTCTCTCTCTCTCTCTCTCTCTCTCTCTCTCTCTCCAGGGTTCTTCATCTTCTTGTTCCACTGTGCGTTGAAGGAGAACGTTCGAAGGCAGTGGAGAACCTACCTCTGCTGTGGAAAACTGAGACTGGCGGAGAACTCTGGTGAGTCTTCACACCCAGAAACACAACGTATTACCCATATCCATAAGCTGCTATAGGCTGCTACAGATATCAGTTTTTTTACATCGTGAGAGGTCGTTTTTGCATATAAACACATCCAAATGGGACGTTTTTTAAGACATAGGACAAAAAAACCTTTCTCGCCATCTACCGATATTACACTTTTTGTCCGATATATCGGCCATTGGACATCGTGGCTGATAGCCATGGCATCCTACACGTGTTTGATTATGGATTCGTTTCTTGGTTTTTAAAGACAATAGGTAATATAGGTAAGAATATTTTCTTGACTTGCAGTTTTTTCGTAATGAATTGATTTCCTTCCTACAGATTGGAGTCGAACGGCCACGCAGAAGACTCAGCAGCAGCAGCCAGCGGTGAGCAGACTGACCTCTCTGAGCTCCTCCCAGTCCCACGACTCGTCCAACTCCTCCTCCCAGTCCCACCATTCCTCCAACTCCTCCTTCCTGGCCAGAGAGCCCTCCGAGCAGCTCAGCGGCATTGGTGAGCTAACACCTCCTCCTCCACCAGCTCCTCCTCCAACAGTACCAGCTCCTGTACCTAGGCTGGGCCTCCTAGCGGAGGGATCTGTCTAGACTGTTGATAAATGATATTTAGGTCTTTTAGCAACAGTGACTTCAGATATTCATATTATTATATTCGTTAAGGACAATGAGAGAGCTGAGGGTTAGGAGTGTGTGGCCTGTGAAGTGAGACTAACTGTGGTTAGGAGTGTGTGGAGTGAGACTGTGGTTAGGAGTGTGTGAAGTGAGACTAACTGTGGTTAGGAGTGTGTGAAGTGAGACTGTGGTTAGGAGTGTGTGAAGTGAGACTGTGGTTAGGAGTGTGTGAAGTGAGACTGTGGTTAGGAGTGTGTGAAGTGAGACTAACTGTGGTTAGGAGTGTGTGGAGTGAGACTGTGGTTAGGAGTGTGTGAAGTGAGACTGTGGTTAGGAGTGTGTGAAGTGAGACTAACTGTGGTTAGGAGTGTGTGGAGTGAGACTGTGGTTAGAGCTCTACTCATGAAATAGACTTGACAGCAATGTCAATGGAATCCACTTTACAAATGCATTGATATAAAAAGTGTAAAAATGCCATTTGGGGAACTTTCTTCATGCAAAGCGTCTTTTAGCCCTGAGTGGGAACGTGTCTAGCATGGGCAGTGGGAATACAACCCTAGCATAGGCCTACTGGTGTTACTGTGTAGTACTACTACGTTCTGCTACCTGTTGTTGAAGACCTACATTTAATGTATCAAGCCCATATAATTCTCTTTTTTAATAACGGTATTTGAGGAACCTTTAAAGGACAGCCGATGGTTTGTACTCTGCGTTGCAGGAAGTGGACTTGAAGACCAAGAGATCACCGCAGAAGAAGCGCTGGGCTCAGACGTAATCCACAACCAGATCAACCAGGACCTCAGCCACCCACACAGCCTCTGAACACAGCTGATGCTTCAGAGTAATACACGGTGGAGCTCAATAACAATTCAACTATACACATATGCAGGACTTCATTTTAGAGAAGGAATTTACACGGGGAAATATTTCCCAGACGTGTCTACTTGAATGCAAGCCAAATACCAGTTATCTAAATATTGTACGGTTCTTGATCAACGTGAACTGACGCAGTGTTGGTGTGTTCTCTTAGCTTGTGACGCCCTCTAGTGTTTCAGAGCGGAATCACGTCTGCTGGTGCACAACCTCTACGGCAGAATTATTGTTAACCACACTTCATAAAAACACATACATGTATTTCTGTTAATTATGAAGACATACTCAGACATATATCTGTACATATTTAATAAAATGCTATATATAATATTTAATTCACAGAGTGTGTGTATGAATGTGTGTGTGTATGACGACGCGTAAGACACACTGGTACCGCAGGCATTTATTTTCATATTACTTTGGACAAAAGCAGTCAACACCCGTCTCTACCTCAGGTGCAGTCGGCCACTGTTCAACAAAATGTATAAAACCATATTTGTTGTTGAATAAATAAATATAACAAGGGACCCCAAGGTAAAAGCAAGCCAAATACACCTCTTCCAAATGCACCTAAAAAAAACTATGGAATCCAGCAGTTGGAACAGAAGTTACAAAATTACATTCAATAAAAACCAACACAAGCACAAAAGTATTTTCTCAGAGAACTATCCATTTCCCTTTAAAAAAAAAAAAAAAACCCAATGCATTTCTCTCTTGGGGCGAGTCCTTCAGGAACATCCTGAGGAGGACGAAGACTCAACTCAAGCCTCGAGTCACGGAGGCGAACGCAATCCATGCAAATGCTTTCAACTGCGCCGAGCGTGCACGTGACGCCGAGCGTGCACGTGAAGACGTCACGACCTCACGTGCACAGCTTACACTGGAAGAGCTGGATGGACACTGGTCAGTCGGTAGAGTACTGCTACTCTACATGTCCAGTGTACAGTAGTAGTATTGGTAAAATCATTTCTGTAACGTCATACCGATACCACTCGCCCGGAACACATGCAAATCAACAAACTAGAAGTGGAGGAACAATACGAAAAAGACAAAGGAAGAAAAAACCGAACCATTAACATAAAATGGTAAAAATCAAACGAGCATTATTCTTATTATTCTTGGGGTAGGACTAATATTCGAGCGGCGCTTGGTAAAACGCCATCTCTCTCACTAGGGAGGAACTACAGCAGCTTGGAGGGGGGGGAGGTCTTCACATTCCTTTGGAGGGGCCGCTGAAGAAGTCTTCCTCACTTCTTCCACACGGAGTAGAAAACCCAGCTGGGAGCCACGTTAAGAACAGACAACAGACTCACCCCCCACCCCCTTGTGGTTTCATTAGGTTTGTCAAGCGCGTGCGTGTGCGTGTGTGTGTGTGTGTGTGTGTGTGTGTGTGTGTGTGTGTGTGTGTGTGAAGGATACAGCTCCATGTAGGAGGGGACACACACCACCTCCTTGCTGAAGTCCACGGGACACGACAGCTTCTCCAGCTGCTCTTCATACAGACTCAGTGCCTCCGTCAGGTTCACGCAGTTACCCTGGCAACCACAGAGCACCACATCATCAGTTACCCTGGCAACTACAGAGCACCACATCATCAGTTACCCTGGCAACCACAGAGCACCACATCATCACCATAACGACATTATCACCAGTGAATTATTATCACCATAACAAGATTACCATGATGGTGAATTATTATCACCATAACGAGATTATCACGATGCATAACATTTATCACAATATTCAGTAACTTTCTCAATATTCACCCATTAACACAATATCACGATTTAACAATCAGGATATTCAATAATTATGATTGACTGGTCTACAAAACCTAAAGAAAGAGTTATGAAACACAACGTGTGGTGTGGACCGCTGGGTGGCTGACAGCGATAGAAGGACTTTACTGCTCTTTAGAATAACAAGTCAAGCAAGTGTTTGATTTGAGAGAGAGAGACACACACACAGACACACACACACACACACACACACACACACACACACACACACACACACACACACAGTATGAAGCAGTATAACGCACACTCAAAGACAGGCTATACTCTGATGACAGCACCCCCC
>OOFB01038001.1:0-18501 GCA_900323305.1 Trachyrincus murrayi
ACACTTTTCAGGAGACTTGTGCGATTCTCGAACAAAGAGGTGTTGTCTCAGCTTTTTGTGCGCCGTCTAAGCACACGGATCACGTTGACGTTAGGATTCCCGAGCTTTGCCCTGCTGTCAGCAACAGGTGCCGTTTGTCTGGGACCTTGTTTTGTAACACGGTTCTGTTTATATAGATGTACTCCACTGTTTTGACATGAGCAACTGTGCTTAATGTCAGCCGTCCATCACACTGCTTATTTATATAAAGGGCATGTGACTTGGGTACCATATTGTTGTTGTTTTTTTGTACATAATGAGCTACTTTGATTAAATCTGCTAAAACCATCCTATGCTTTCAGGAAGCTGTGGTTTAGCTTGCCATAACCACCGCCTGTGGGCGGACTGTTTGACGTTGAAAGACGTATAGAATATAAGGACAGCTCGTTTGCGTAGGTAGCTCATTGTGAGCGGTAGTCCAGGTTGTCAGACGATGATGCCTACTGGCATGAAGGTGAATTAAGTTAATTTACCTGCCACCCCTAGTAATCTCTGTGTTGTGACTAATTCTAGTGCATTGCCAGCAAACCTGGTATAAACATCGTTCTTAATCAGTGCTCTCTCTCTCGAACGTTGTTTCATCATGTTTCATTAACTTTCGAAGAACTGTATTGAGTTGTTCAGAGAGCAATAATAATAAGCACTAATAATATGTAATGGATTATTACAATGCATTTCTGCAAGAAGGCCTACAACTGGCTGAGCTAGGCTATAGTGAATTATATAATTTCCTACTTTTTTAATGAACTTATTGAACGTATTATTTAGTCTTTTGTGAGAGCCATTCAGTATATATTGCTTGCACACAAAAAAAGCCATTTTTAAGTATAGGGTTTTAAAGTAAATAGGTTAGCATTTTTAAAATGAGTTGATTCTAGGTACCTTTAGTGCCTCTTGCCCTTTCCCAATAGAAGAAGTCTCTCTGTCAGTGATTGTATTGCTTCTTTCTAGTTGGGTGTCCAGGTCAGACATTCCCAGTACACTTTATATCAGTGGTGCACAGGTAGCCATGGTCTTGTGTGGAACGGCAGCGCTTGGTCTGCTGCTATAGAACATAAAGGATTCGGCAAGCAACCCACTTACACTTTATGAACCACTTTAAGAACCACCACTGTCCACAAAATGACAACAACCGTAAAATTGCCACTTAAAGACATAAAGGGCATTGGAACACAAACACGCACACACACACACACACACACACACACACACACACACACACACACACATAGAGAATTACCTTTACTAAATGATTCACTACAATACTGTCCATGAACATACATTGACAATTCAGTTCCTATGTTTTCCAGCAATTTAAAATAAAGATGAATTAGTGAGAATCTAGTATTAACATGGATTATTTAAATGACATTGTAAATGTCTGTTGATCAATGAGAGTGGCATGGATACTACTGTTCTTCTACTGGCAACAGCAATCAATATATACATTTACTCTATACTGTCCATAGGTTAGGTAGCACTGTACAAAATATGAATATACAAAACAATACACTGTTAGAATCAAACAACCAACTCCATTAAAAGGGAAGAGCTGCATTTCTTACAAACAAACTACTACAAAATAAAAGCGTAAATTGATCTTCTTTGTGTTGTTAAAGGACACCTAGAGTATAGTTGATGGTCATAGTCCTCCCAGATGTCCCTTCTGCCAATGTAGGGGAATCAAAGAGCGTGGCAGAGCTGGCTCCTTCCATTGATCATTAATGGGGACAGCTGTGTCTGGCAGCCAGTAGGCACTAGGCAGCCCTGCCTGTGGCCCTGGACAAGAACCAAGCTGGGCTGATATATAGGACAACAACCGCCAGCCTGGACAACATGTGCCAGTAAAGAAAAGAAAAAAACAGATGCAAACAAAAGCTTGGCCTGGAAGGAGCTGTCCAGCACTCCTCTTTAGATCTGGTAAATACCGGATGAAATGGTTTTTACTGCCATCCTAAACACTTGCATTACACTTTAAAACATTTTAAGCATTATAAGCATATTTGGAATGTTCCACGGTGGTTGATACAATGTGGAAAAATCCAGAAGGTGCCAATCACCGTCTGTGGAAGTTTATGCATCTCTAAGCAATGAGCGCCTCACAAGCACGTCGGCTACAAATACTTCCAACTCTGAATCAGTAAAACAGCAAGTTGCACTGAACAGACGAAAACAAAAGCACTAAGGAGACATAAAGCGCATCGGCAGCTGAATGGCTAATCTGCCAATAGCAGAGAAACTAAAGTCCCTTTCACACAAGCAGTCTATCTCAGAAATGTTCCGGAACATTTCCTGCATGGGGTCATGTGTGAATGGGAACAAAAAAAAGTATCCTATGTCTTTTCCTAACCACTTTTCCTTGACCTCAATGGAAAACATCATGAGATCAAGGAAAGATGTGAAGGAGAATTCATAAGGACTTAGGAAAAGACAACCGCTGCACTTACTACTACATAATTATGCGTCTGTCGTGGTTGAACTACAATGTTCCGAAGATGGACTACTAAAAGCGCATCTTAGATACTTCACCCCATGCGTTCTTACCATGTTGTTTCATGCAGGCTATATAAACGTGGACAACCCGGTGAAAAATATTACTTCATTACCAAGGTTGGAATGTAGGCTACTAGTCACAAAAGTGAAAACGAAATGGTTGCTCACGCTCACCCTCCTGTCCATATTTATCGACATAAATCCCAATTAGTCACTTTAAATGTTGCTGCCGCAAGGAAATGTGGGATGGCATTATCTCCTTTCCTTTCGTAAAGGATGGTCCAGGTTTATCTTAAGGCGCCAATGCTTTTCAGGTGATTCAATAACAATATCATTACAACTTCTTTTGTTTGCAAACAAGCTCCTTTTTTCAAGAATGGCTGGAAACTGGACAGAGTCAGAAATAAGGGAGGTCCTCTCAGTTCTTCTTCTGTTGAGTTTTATGGCGCAGGGCATCCATAAGTGTTGCATTACCGCCATCAGCTGGACTGTCCCTTGGCCCATCTATTCCGGCATTGCTATGTCATGTGTGAAAGGGCGCAAGACGGAAATGTTCCAGAATGTAGCTGCATGTGTGAATAGTGAAAATGGCTAGCGGGGCTTGAAAGGTTGTAGTTCCCGGTTAATTACCGGGACCTATGAGTGAAAGAGGCTTAACAAACAACTAACAAACAAAACAAGGTATGAGCTGCGTTTCCACCGGTTCTGTCCTAAAAAATATAAATTCTTCTGTTCAACCTGATTGGTGTCAAAAGCAGCAGCAGACAGACATCATAAAAAGGGGAGTTCCGTCCCATTCCACCGTTTGTTTTGCTCTCTCTCTTTTTCCCTCTCTCTCGCTCTCTCTCTCTCTGTCTCTCTCCGTCTATCCCTCGCTGAATGTATTCAATACATCCCCAAGGGCCCTGCCCTCTTTGGCTGTCACCGTACAGGGAAGAGGCCTGCGCCAGGCAACAGCAGCGACTCAGGGTAACCCTTTGGGAAGGGGTGAGGTGGGGTGATTCAGGAGGCTGGGGGAGAGAAGGGCGTTGTCTTGCGGGACAGGTTATACCTGGACAGGTGAACAGCTATTCCCAGGTTTGAGAACCAGCAGAGAAGGGAAGAGGGGGGGGTATGTGTGTGTGTGTGTGTGTGTGTGTGTGTGTGTGGGGCATAGACGGCCCAATATGTTGTCCAAATGATGCAAGAAGTTTGAAGAATACACACGCACACACACACACACACACACACACACACACACACACACACACACACACACAATAATGAAGCATAGAGTTAATAGCCTGTAGGGGGATAGGGAACACAAGCTGGCGGTAGAGAGCAGGGGGTAGAGAGAGAGAGAGAGAGAGAAGAGCAGAAATGCATTAACAGGCACATGCAAGTTCCTCTAACTTGCGACAAGGTGCAGCGTAAATTACCGAGCGCCCGAGTCTCTGTGCACGTCTTATGTGAAGGCTTAATTCTTAAAATAACATGGCACATCACAGCCCATCAGAACAGGATTGGCGCTCATTATTCTCCATGGTGTCGGAATTTATTCTGGGCTCTCCCATCTGCACGAGTGCATGCGGGCATGGAAAGACACACACACACACACACACACACACAGGCACAAAAGCAAACATGCAAGCACACACACACTTAAATGAACACATACACAAGTGCAAAAAGTGCAAAAACACACAAAACCACAGATAAAACACAGTGAAATGGATGCAATAATCACTATCAGCATAAAATAAACAGACACACGCACATGCAAAGCGCTCTCAAAAACAATCTGTGAAGAGTGGTTTATTTAAAAAACATAATCCATCTATTTTAATATTGGCTCATTCATGTATCTTGTATTTATGGGTTTATGATTTGGGATTTACGTCAGTTTATTGGGTTTATGATGTCTGGTTTATAAATTCATGATATCAGGTTTATGATTAAGGGTGTAACAGATCAGACCCAAATGCAGAGGCAGGTTGGTTTAAACAAAAAAATAAAATCTTTAATACAAAATGTTTCCAGAGAAAAACCCCAGGCTACCCAACCTCTCTTTCTTTCAAAGAGAGGCCGCAAAACGGCTATAACTAGCTAACTGAAAAACTAAGCTAAACTAAGGGCCCCGATATACTTACAACGAAATCGAAATTGGCATGTTCGCATAGGCTGTCAAACCGCTGCTGAGTACTGCAATTTCGACAGGGTACAATATAGGCACTGAATTGTGTGGGCTGTTCGTTTAATGACACCAGGAGTTTCCTACCATCTCCGTGTCCTTGTAGTCCCTGCTTGAGCGGTCATACAAATGCGCATAATCCGTCACTATCTCAGCAAGTCTCGCTTCTAACGATTTAATCTTGAAATAAACAGAGCGGTACACAATAGTCCATATTTTACAGATGCCAAATATTTACAGATTCAACATACTGACGTAATCATTCATGTGGTATTGTTGACCAACAGCAGACAGTGGTGTATTGACTGTATAGACCTTCTGGTCACTCTGCCACCACCTACCACGAAACACCTAAAGGCCATGAGAGGAACTACATGCTAGTCTCTTCTGCCTGAGCTCCACTAACAGATGGTCATAGTTGCCGCTTGAAGTAAAACATGTTTGACCTTGTAACCCAGGAACTAGTTTTGTGTTCCTGTAGACCCATTCATGAACACAGATTTTGGGAAATATACTCCCGTTGTTATATTCAAATTTTAAGTGAAAGTATCTTTTAGAGGCTGTGGCAGTTGCTCCTGCCACACGCCACCTAAGTGGCTTTGCTGGGTTCCTCCGATGCACAGGACACAGGCAGATGTTGTACAGATCCGTTTATTGGAGAGTTGGCAGGATGTTACAGCCAGAGCAGGTGGTAAATGCTGACATGTCAGAGCTCTCTCCCTGAGTTTGTGTGGTGATGGCTGGTTTATCCTGTGTGCCTTGATTATTCAAATGCACAACAGGTGTGCAGCCTCACCCAGCCCGAGTCTAATCAGCCTGACTCGGGCCAGGTGAGGCTACTTAAACCATCCATCAACTACACACTCCACAGAGGCCAAATGTGATGTTTTGACGTCTCTCTTTTAGTGATTGCAAATCTTTATTTTATACATTATACCATTTTCATACCACCTTACCTCCTACCATTATACCATTTTCATACCACCATGATTTTGTCAGGTGGACCCTGTAAACCTGTGTGTGTGTGTCAAGTCAAAAGTAAATCAAGTACATTTTATTTGTATAGCCTTAATCACAGTTACAGTCTCAAAGGGCTTTACAGGCCATATATGTATGACACTCCCTAACCCTAGCCCCCCAAAGGGCAAGAAGGAAAACTCCCTTAATCATCAAGGAAGAAACCTTGAGAAGGAGTGGGGGATCCCTCCTTCCAGGGATGGTTAAGAGTGCAGTGGGTGCCATAATAGACATACATAGTATTTACAAGCAGGAACAACATTTTAAGTACAATTAAGAAGACATTTAATATTGTCTATTGTATGGTAATGAGGTGCTGGCTGGTGAGCAAGCTGGTAGCCTTCAGGTGGTGTGGCCAGACATCCAGTCATGAACGCAGTAAGACACTAAAACAGAGACAGCATTATGGTTAGATGGGGCAGGGTGGACAAGCAACATTTAGTAAACCTCTAGTCTAATACCTATCGGCAGCAAGGGTAGGCTAGTGCTGGCTAACTGGTCGGTTTAGCTTTCTAGTTTCCTGCTGATTTATTTGTAACTTTTGGAATTGATAGAAGCCCAGCACCTGAAGACCGGAGGGGCCAGGAAGGACAATATGGAATAATAAGGTCCTTCAGGTAGGATGGTGCTAATCTGTGCAGGATTTTATAGTTTTTTTTTATAGGTTAATAGTTAATAGTAGCACCTTAAAATCGGACCTGGCATTAATTGGAAGCCAGTGGAGGGAGGAGAGAATAGGAGTAATGTGGTCGAATTTTCTGGTTCAAATTAGGAGTCTAGCAGCGGCGTTCTGCACAAGCTGGAGGCTTTTTGTAGTGGAGTTTGGTAAACCAGAGAACAGTGCATTACAGTAATCTAGCCCAGATTAGACTATCTGGGAGGAGTCGTTTGATCCAATATGAATGTAGATTTGAGTGTCGTCAGCATAACAGAGAAAGATAATTCCATAGCTGCGAATAATATCACCAAGAGGAAGCATGTCGATTGCAAAGAGCAGTGGACCAAGACCAAAGCTTAGGTTGCAGTGTTTCGATTTCGAATCTTCACAAAGAATTGCGTCCTATTTGTGAGATGAGATCTAAACCAGAGCCGAGCTTTTGATGCCAACATAGTGTTTGAGACGATGAAGAAGAATGCTATAGTTAATTGTGTCGAAGGTGGCACTGAGGTCAAGCCTGCACCAGCAGGGAGCTCGCATTTGCAGTCCATGGTAAGGAGAACATTGTTTACCATGAACGGAAAGGGAAAGGGAAAGGGTTCAAATAAGTTGTTCATCAGGTGATTTTTCCATTACTTTAGAAAGGAAAGGTTAGAGATGGGCTGACAGCTGATGAGTACTTCAGGGTCTAGGCCAGGCTTCTTGAGTAGAGGTTTTATCACAGCAGTCTTAAAAGTAGAGGGAACTGTTCCAGTAGACCGGGACAAGTTCATGATGTTGAGCATAGCAGGTCCAACCGATGGGAGTAAAGTTCTTTAAGAACCAGGATAGGGAGTGGGTTGGATACACTACCTGTATCCAGCATACAGGTAGTGGGTTTAGATACCTGTGTTAGTTTAGCAAGTTCATCCAAGGAGATTGTGCTCAACTACAAGAAGGTTGCTTCAGGGGGGACACGTGATGCCGCTCTTGTAGGATGTTCAAGATGAAGAGTAGGGGAAGCATCAATTTCTTTTTTAACTGATTTGATTTTGTGTTTGACTTGTTCGACTGTCAAACCTTTTACAGTGTCAAAGAGAAACTTAGAGTTGTTTTTGTTTAAATTAATGACACTGGAGAAGTAGGCGTTTCTAGAAGTAGTTAATGCGGTTTTGTAGCTGAGCAGGCTGTCCTGCCATGCAAGAAGATAGACTTCAAGTTTAGTTGAACGCCATTTAAAGTCAAAGTCAAAGTGTTTTCCAAGACAAAGGAGCTGGTGGTGGACTTCCGCAGGAAGAAATCTACCCCCACACCCATTTCCATCAAGGGGGTGACTGTGGACATCGTCCAGGACTACAAATACCTAGGAGTTCACCTGGACAACAAACTAGACTGGGCCAAGAACACTGAGGCTGTGTACAAGAAGGGCCAGAGCCGACTCTACTTCCTGCGGAGGCTCCGGTCCTTCAATGTCTGTAACACCATGCTGAGGATGTTCTACCAGTCGGTTGTAGCCAGTGTGATCTTCTATGGTGTCGCGTGCTGGGGTAGTAGGTTGAGGTCAGCAGATGCCAACAGGATCAGTAGGATCGTCAGGAAGGCTGGCTCTGTCCTGGGGGTCCAACTGGACTCCTTGCTGGTGGTGTCTGAGAGGAGGATGCTGCGCAAACTGCGTAGTATCATGGACAACAACTCCCACCCTCTCCACCAGGTGCTGACCTCATACCGTAGCACCTTCAGCAACAGACTCATCCCACCCAGGTGCACCACAGAACGCCACAGGAAGTCCTTTCTTCCTGTGGCCATCAGACTATTTAATGCAGCTACCTCAGGTCGTGAGAGGGACAGTGGAGACACAGTGACCTGAGGTCAACATACAGCCAACAGACTGCTACTGGCTTAAATACAGTCACCGTATCACTTTATCACTTATCACTTATCACTTTATTCCTTACCCACATCAACACCTGCTGCTAACTCCGTATCTGTCTGATTCCTCATTTTTTTAGTACCATATGCTGGATACTTATTATCTGGTACTACCAATTGCACTTGCACTACGCGTATTGTTGTGTATTGTATATACCTACGCATTAGTGTAAATTTGTGTTTGTGTTTGTGTTTTGTGTTTATATGTGTGGTGTCTATTTCTCCTCCTGTGTATTTCCTACTGTTAACTGCTGCACCTTAATTTCCCTCGGGATAATAAAGTTTTCTTGAATCTTGAATCTTGAATTTTATTGATCACTTGCACAGTACAACACAGGGTCATTTCTAGGCAGTGAAATTCTTATGACATGGCAAGCCCACAATACGTAGCACATTACAGAATAAGGGTAAAGAAAAATGTACATAATAAAAAATATACATAATAAGATAAATAAACACTACCATTTAAAAGTATAAAAGTGTAAAGTATAAAGTGGAGGAGTGCGGATAGATGTACATTAAATTAGGTAAAATGACCAAAGCATAATTTACCAGTGATCATTATGATCAATAGGTTAGTGTTACTGGTTGAGAAGCCTGATGGCTTGTGGGAAAAAACTGTTTGTGAGTCTGGTAGTCCGTGCCCGAATGCTCCGGAAACGTCTACCAGACGGCAGCAGTGTGAATAGTCCAAAGCCTGGGTGGCTGGAGTCTTTTGTGATTTTCCGTGCTTTCCTAAGGCATCGTGTGTGGTAGATGCATTACACGAAGGGTAGATGGCAACCGATGATGCGCTCTGTGAACAGGGCGTACAGGAGGGGACTGAGTACGCAGCCCTGAGGGGCTCCAGTGCTCAGGGTCAGTGCTGAGGATGTGAGGTTGCCCATTCTGACCACCTGGGGTCTGCCCGTCAGGAAGTCCAGGATCCAGTTGCAAAGGGAGGTTGTAGGGGATTTCCACTTGTGTTCCAGTAAGCCACTACTGAGACGGTAGTAGTTGGTTTCGACGGACGTTCCAAAGAAGATCCATGTATCCAAAGGTGATGTTTTTGCTTGATATTTATTAAACACAAAATTTACGTTGTCAAACAAAAAGATATGTAGAAGAGTGCGTGTGTGTGTGTGCGTGGTCGAAAACTGTAGCTTCCCTCCACCATCCCATTCGAAAACCAAACATTACCTGCCATATACAGGTGCCCTCAATCAAATCAACTCACTGACATTTAGACATTTCAAAATAAAAGTCCACACATTTATCAAAATAAAAGTCCACACATTTAAACTACAAATACTACAAAAATGGCTCCTACAATCCAGCCCCTAATTGCTGAAGTGTACAACAAGCAATTACTTTACTATAAATGGAGCCACAATTATTTCAATCAATATAGTTATGGTTAATCATACATGGATGAGACTAAGAAAATAGCAAAGCCATGAACAACAGTAGCAAACAATATACATATTGTACACAAGGCGCAGTCCATTTGGTCCCAATTCAGGAACATGAATATGTGTGGTACAAGGGGGTCAGTTAGTGTGGTGCAAGGGGGTCAGTTAGTGTGGTGCGAGGGGGTCAGTTAGTGTGGTGCAAGGGGGTCAGTTAGTGGTCACCTCATACTAACGAGTTGGTGAGTATGAGGCGTGGAGCCAGAGGTTACTAGCACGACTGGCTCCACTAAAGAGCAATCTGCTCTAGGCTATTCTGCCTCTAGAAGAAGGCAAAGCCTGCTGATTGGCCTATTCAAGATGCTGGTCTTGGTCTTGACTTGAACTTGGCGAACAAGGCCTTTAGAATCCACAATGGTTTTAAGGACTCTTGCTAGCAGCCAGGAATTCCGGGATGCCTTTTCTTCAATGACGAGCACAAGATCTCCAGGTTTCAGACTCCTCTTTATCTTATTCCACTTTTGGCGCTCCTGAAGGAGTGGCAGGTACTCTCTGGTCCATCTTCTCCAAAAGAGATCAGCGATGTACTGTACTTGCCTCCAATGCCTCCTCGAGTATTGATCATCTTTATTAAATACGCCAGGAGGGAAATGTGGTTTGCCTTTGAGCAGCAAAAGATGATTGGGGGTCAGCGCCTCGAGATCATTGGGATCGTCTGAGACCTGATTGAGTGGGCGATCGTTTAAAATGGCTTCCACCTCACATAAGGCTGTGTTCAAAGATTCCTCATCCAATGCTTGTTCTTTGAGGACTAGCTGAAGAACATTCTTGATGGAGCACACCATGCGCTCCCACACTCCACCGTGATGAGCTCCAAATGGAGGATTGAACGTCCACTTTATACCGTCCTGAAGTAAGACTTTATGGATCCTGTTCTGATCCAGATTCTTTAAGGCTGCCTTCAGCTCTCGGTTGGCTCAGACAAAGTTGGTGCCATTGTCCAATCTCATCTCGGTCACCTGACCTCTTCGACAGATAAATCACCTTAGAGCATTGATGCAAGAATCTGTATCAAGGGAAGAGGCCATTTCCAAATGAAGGGCACGACTGGTTAGACAGTTAAATACCACGCCATATCGCTTCACCACACTCCTACCTCTCTTCACAGAAATAGGTCCAAAGAAATCTACCCGAACACATGTAAATGGGGGTAGATCTGGAGTAACACGATCTTTGGGAAGATCAGACATTTTCTGTTCCGCTACTTTTGCATGTAGACGCCGACAGGTAAGACAATTTCTAATCACACTTCTTACAGCAGCATTGCCATGTATAATCCAGAATCTCTTTTGCAGTCTTGATAGTGTATGTTTCCTCCCACCATGTCCAACTTGCTCATGTACATGTTTGAGGACGAGTGTAGATACATGGCCACTTTTAGGGAGAAGAGCAGGATGCTTTGTCTCTTCTGGCATGACTGCTCTGCTCAGCCTACCACCAACTCTCAGGACACCATCAACTAGGTAAGGGTCTAGTCTGTAGATAGCACTTTTTCTTCCTACACAGGGTTTTCCTTTTTCCAGAGAATGTATCTCCTCTGAAAAGTGTTGGGCTTGAACAAATCGCAAAATTGACTTCTCTGCCTGATCCATGTCCTCCACTGACAGTTTGCTCCCAAGACTGGCTTTCACTCGATGCTGGTGATCCTCCTCAATCATCTTTTTGTGGTCTGTGTCTTTACTATGGTTGGACTGCATGACTTCCTTACGTGCCAGGCTTAATTTCCTCAGAGCTGATTTAAGCTTAAGATACCATGCCACTCCAATCTTCAGTCTGTGCCAAGATGAAAAGTAAGTCATTAGTGCATTTGTGGGATTTTCTTTATTCACAACAATTCCACAAACAGTGACATCCTTCTTTAACTCTGGATCCTCGGAAGGTATGGAATCCAGCTGGATGGACTTTGGCCATTGTGACTCTGGCAAGGAGAGAAATCCTGGTCCTCTGATCCATGTGTTCGATGTCCGGAAAGTAGTAGGCCACAGACCACGAGATGCATCATCAGCGGGGTTAAGTTTGGCACTTACATGCCTCCACTGTGACAGCTCTGTCAAACCGTGTATAACAGAGACTCGATTGGCGACAAAGGTTTGGAAGCGTCTATTAGTATTTGCCAAATACCTTAAAACAGACATGCTGTCAGACCAGAATAGAGAGTCGACAGTTCTGATCTGAAGCTCTGTCTTTAACAGGCGGTCCATACGTGCTGCCAGAACGGCTGCTACAAGCTCTAGTCTGGGGATAGTTGTGTGCTTTAGAGGGGATACTTGTGCTTTTCCCATTAGGAACAACACATGCATGGCACCAGCACAATCCACTAACCGGAGATATGATGCAGTTCCGTATCCCACTTCACTCGCATCACAAAAATTATGAATTTTTGCCGTGGTAATATCTCCGAATCCATCTGGAACAAGGCATCTTTGTACATGGAATCCATTGAGGGCAGGGAGTTCTTCAAGCCATTTTCTCCATTGTGTAGCATACACCTCTGGAATGTGGTCATCCCAACCACACTTACCTCGACAGAGGTTCTGAAGTATTTGTTTTGCTGTGAGGACAACTGGGGAAAGGAATCCTAGTGGATCATATACCGAACTCACCACTGACAGAATACCCCTCCTAGTGACTGGTTGCATTTTGAGGGCCATCTTGAAGTTGAATTCATCTTTCTCCACATTCCACTGAGCTCCAAGTGCTCTTTCAACTGGTAGGTATTCTTTGTCCAAGTCTATTTCTTTCACCTCGTTGGCCCAGTCTTCCTCAGGAATGCAAGCAAGAACTTTCCTGTTGTTGCTGATCCATTTGGTCAGTCGAAAGCCTCCCTTGCCGCAAAGGTCTTTAAGATCTCTATAAAGAGAGACGGCTTGGTCCACATTCGCAACCGATTTGAGGCAGTCGTCAACATAAAGGTTCCTGTTGACTCTGTCAATAACATCCCTGTGGTACCTCTTCTGGTTGTCCTTAGCTGTCTGTTTAAGGGCAAAGCTGGAACAGCTGGGAGAGGACACAGCACCAAAAAGATGAACAGCCATTCTGTAGTCGACCAGGTCTTGGCTGAGGTCCCCCTCAGGCCACCAGAGGAATCGTAAGAAGTCCTGGTCTTCCCTAGGCACTCTCACCTGATGGAACATTGCCTCTTGCCATTAAAGCGACAGGACATTGGCGAAATCTCATCGCTCCAATGAGACTGTTGGTTAAATCTGGGCCTTGGAGGAGCTCACGATTCAGAGAGGTTCCATGAAAAGATGATGCAATATCAAACACCACTCCAAGCTTTTGTTTTCTTGGATGGTAAACTCCATGATGTGGAATATACCACACCTTACCATCATCACGATAGAGCAATTCTTGAGGTACTGGTTCAGCATAACCTCTCTTGATGACCTCATTCAAAAACCCTTTGTATTCATCATAGAAGCTGGGGTTTCCTTTTAACTTCTTCAACAGATGTGATGCTCTTTGTTCTGCTATCCGTTTGTTGTTTAACATTCTCACATCTGGATCTCGGAATGGCAACTTGAGGTAGTAGTGATTGTCTTGCAGTGTAACTGAATCCGTCATGATTTCCATAAACCTTTGGTCCTCAATAGACATTTCAGGCTTGTCGGAACAATGCTCAATAAAATCCTGGTTGTATTGTTTCACCAACAACTCCTCCAAACTGGCAATAGATATTCTGTTGGCATAAACGAGGGGAGAAGTACATTCAGCCTCCGCGCTGCTATTGAGTGGCCCATTGACCACCCATCCAAGAACTGTCTTGACAGCATATGGCCCATCACCAATGCTGTTGACAATTTTCCAAGGTTCTAATGCCTTAGGAGCGTTAACGCCAATTAGGAGTCCAATATCTGCATCAATACGAGGGAGCTTGACATTTTTTAAGTAAGGCCATTCCCTTAGATCCTCCTGGGTAAGTATGTCATTATCTGTGACTGGAATGGACTTCTGAGTATAAACATCTGGAAGTTTAAGGAATGTTTTCTCACCAAGTCCAGCCACCTCCATCCCAGAGATCTTAAAACTGCTGATGGGCTTTTCCTGCCCCATTGTCTTTAACAGGATATTCTCTTTCTTTCCCTTTGTTGCCAGCTGTTCCTTCAAAGTCTCCATACAAAAGGTAGCAGAGCTCCCTGGGTCCAGAAAAGCATAAGTCAGAATTGTTTTCTTATTGTTGGACATCTTGACCTGAACAGGTACTACAGCAAGTGCACATTCTGAGCTTCCAGCCCCAGTATGACTGTGAGTTCCAATTGACACCATTAACCTCTGTCTGGATCCATATGTGTGCAGCTCTTCACCAGTTCCTTTGCCTGGCCTCCAGTATACTGTTCCAAGAAGTAAAGTCTGTCTTGACTGCTTTGCGTTTTCCCATGGTCAAAGGCTCGAATAAAAGATTTAAAATCAAGAGGATCACCATAGAACACTGGTAATTCTTTAGAAGGCAGCATGGAGAGTTGTTGCTGTTTAACTATGAGCTCAGTAATGTCATTTTGTCTACGCAATACATCTGCCATGACATCCGAATCTCCTTGTGCTTGGGCCCCTGCAATAACTCCAACAGAGGGGATAGTCTGAACATTCAGACTTGATGCTACCACAGCCCGTCTTCCATAATCACAGGAATGCTCTGCATTCCCAGGGCCAAATGTATGCTCTGCATTCTCAGGGCTAAATGGTTCAAAGTGCTCTATAGTTTGTCTCCTTAGTGTTTTTTCTCTTTTAATGTGCAAGTTTGTGCCATCCATTACTCTTTGAGATTGAATTTTAGATGTTCTCTTCCGATCAGATGTGATTGATCCTTCATACTCCTCGAGGACTTTTAATTTGGCGGCAGATGCAGACAATTCCGCTTCCACTGCAAGTTTTTCTCTCTTTGCTTTGAGTTGAGTTTCCTCCAAATCTAATTCATGCATTTTGTCCAATGTAGCTGCTTTAACCTTGAGAGCTGCATGCTCTACTTCCATTCTCAGGCGTACAGAGGATGCGTTAGATTTTTTGCTGGATGTTCTGCTGCGTTTTGATGTTTGAGAGACGCTGTCATTGTAATGAAGTTCGTCATTCATTGATGCAGCTCCAACCCCATAGGTGTCACGTGATTCATTTACAGGTCGCGCATCTTTGATCCATTTCTCAATGTCAAGCATAAATTCTGTGAATCCAGTGAGTTTAGGTTCATACCAGTTCGTGTAATCTGCCTTTCTGTCAGAGACGGGCAGTGACTCTTGCACGGACACTTGCATCTCCATAAACTCCATTAAGCACCGATCGAATGCATCACGGAGCGCACACACAGCATCAACATCACGTTTTGCTCGCATACGGTTTATTTCATTGCTTTTCCAAGTGAACACACTCAGCTTTGCTCTTCGCGATCCAATTAGTTTAAACAGCATTTCCTCCATTACCCCAGCGGGTAAATCAGCATCATCTTTATCAGCAATCTTATCAATAACATCAACATGTTCATCATCCTCTTCCTCAACCGGCTTCTCCGGCAATTCATCACTGTTTGCCATTTTTCCGAGACCACACAAAAGCGCTGCAATGTTACACACGCCGGCAATTCTCAACAACTGAGCCACAATAACAACCAAACAACCAATCTGACATCTGCGTTGGCATTTGTTTGACTCGCAGTTGACTTTGATGCTGTGTGCTCCGGCCGGTCCGACAATTCGTGGAACTCTTATAATCCAATAAAGTCAGTTTTCGACTTTTACTTGTAGGGGCTTTCCACTTGTGTTCCAGTAAGCCACTACTGAGACGGTAGTAGTTGGTTTCGACGCACGTTCCAAAGAAGATCCATGTATCCAAAGGTGATGTTTTTGCTTGGTATTTATTAAACACAAAATTTACGTTGTCAAACAAAAACATATGTAGAAGTGTGTGTGTGTGGTCGAAAACTGTAGCTTCCCCCCCACCATCCCAAAACCAAACATTACCTGCCATATACAGGTGCCCCCAATCAAATAAACTCACTGACATTTAGACATTTCAAAATAAAAGTCCACACATTTAAACTACAAATACTACAAAAATGGCTCCTACACACACTAAACAGCGGGTTTAGTGGATGAGCTGTGATACCCCCGCCCACACACAACTAGATAGTGAAAGGCCCGAACAATAGAGAACGTTCTTCAATGCGTTCTTCACATTCTCCACGTTCTCCACGTTCACGTTCTCCACACACGCCACCTTCTCCGGGACCCCGCGAAGGTATGTATATGTGTTACTAACTTAAACTAAGCGGCCGTACCGTGCCCTCAAAGACGCTGTACGACGAGGGCTGTAATGAAGGGAAAGAGAGACCGTGGATAATATTTCTGAATGTGATTGGTCTTCAGGTCTTCTTGGAGACCCCCAATAATGCTGCAGCCTTACCCAGAAATAACAGCTGGAGACAAAGTGTCACTCTTAGGGCGCCACGAAAAAAGTGCAACACAAACCTATTCCAACCCTACTAACCCTAACCATAACCACTGCTGTTTTTTCTGAATGACGCTATTATATTAGTGACAGTGACAACATGGACCAGACCGAGGGCAGGCAGCTGAGCTGTGAGTCTGAGGAGGCCATACGGCTGATAGAGGAGGACGCGGACCAGGAGATCCTGGGCCTGCGCATCGATTACGAGAAGAAGCTCTACACGAAGAAGGAGACCAACCTGAGTCTCAAGACAGAGACGGGCATCATGAAGGAACAGGTCAGTATAGTTGGTCGTCAGCATTATATAGTCAGGTCAAAACATTAATGGTACCCTCCTACAGAGGGCGCTATAGTGTGCTCGCCTGTAGTTGAAACATAGTAATGGTACCGTCCTACAGAGGGCGCTATAGTGTGTTCGCCTATAGTCGAAACATATTAATGGTACCGTCCTACAGAGGGCGCTATACTGTGTTCGTCTGTAGTTGATTCGCATCAACTATGTTCTATTCTGTTCGGCCACTTTCATATAAAAAACAATGGCGGACACCGATGGACCTGTAGAACCCGAACCTAACGTTAAACCTATTCGTTAAACCACACAAAAGATAAAATCGCACAAAAAAATTCATAATATCGTATCAAAATTTGTACAGAATTGCAATATTCACAGAATCACGATCGTATCGTAGCGGCACTGAAAAACGTCAACGTTGTAACGTGAGCTCCCTGCCGATTCCCATCCTCAGTAGTCAGTAGAGGTGTTTTAATACCCCCCCCCCCCCTCGTCTTTCCTCTCCCTCTCCCTCTCTCTCCATCTCTCTCCCTGTGTCTCTCGTCCCAAGCTGGGCAACCTGCGGAGGGAGCTGGAGGAGCGGTGTGGGGACATTGAGCATCTGAAGAAGGAGGCGACCGGGTCGCAGGGGTTCATCCGCTCCCTGGAGACGGACATCCTGGGCCTGAAGAAGGACATCGCCAAGCTGCTGGAGAACAAGGTGGGAGCGGCTGGGAGCCCACTGCAGACTGTCTGCCTGCACCCGGGGGAGCCCAATACCTCTGACCATGTGTGTGAGTGCTGTTTTTGGCAGAGGTGTGTGTGTGTGTGTGTGTGTGTGTGTGTATGTGTGTGTGTCGATAGCTATAACTCAATTAGCAGAACCATAGTTATTTACACACACAGACCCCCCCCCACACACACACACACACCTACCTCCTAACACACACACACACCTACCTCCTAACACACACACACACACACACACACACTCCTACCTCCTAACACACACACACCTACCTCCTAACACACACACACACACCTACCTCCTAACACACACACACACACACACTCCACCCCTCCAGGAGAAGATAATCTTGGACCAGACGAAGAGGAACCAGGAGCTGGAGAAGTTAAAGTTTGTTCAGACTTACTCGCTGGAAGAGCTGAAGAAGAGCATCGCTCTTCGTGACAACGCCATCAACGACATGAAGGAGCAGAATCAAGAGGTAGTGTGTATGTGTGTGTGTGTAGTATAAGCACGTGTGTGTGTGTGTGTGTGTGTAGGATAAGTGTGTGTATTTAATGTCTGTTGTTATGTTGTTCAGATGGAGGTGGAGCTGAAGCGCCTCCACCAGAACAACACCCAGCTGGAGCTCCGCAGGGCCGACCTCACGCTCAAGCTGAAGGCCACGGACAAGGAGAGGACACAGAGTCTTGACCACACACACACACACACACACACACACACACTGTAACTAAGATGTGAGTGTATAGCCTCTTTCACACATAGTTCCCGGTAAATTACTGGGATAACCTTTCAGGCACCGCAAGTGATTTTCACTATTCACACATGCAGCTATGTTCTGGAACATTTCCATCTTGCGCCCTTTCACACATGGCATAGCAATGACGGAATAGATGGGCCAAGGGACAGTCCATGCAACACTTATGGATGCTCCGCCATAAAACTCAACAGAAGAAGAACTAAGACGAACTGAGAGGAGCTCCCTTACTTCTGAATCTGTCTTGTTTCCAGCCATTCTTCATCATTCTTCCTCTCCTCTCCTCCCCTCCCCTCTCCTTTCTCTCCCTCCCCTCCCCTCCTTTCCTCTCCTCCCCACACCTCTCATTTCTCTCCTCCCTCCCTGGGAGGCTGAGCTATAGACGTCCAAAATTAAAAATAAGAATAATTCCCGCAATAACAATAGGTATCCACAGATACTCTGTGAATACCTAATTAATTCCTACAATAACAATAGGTATCCACAGATACTCTGTGAATACCTAAATAACCAACACACTTGGTAATGATCGTATAGTGGATTACTTTGTATGACTT
>OOFB01038005.1:17936-40100 GCA_900323305.1 Trachyrincus murrayi
CTCCCCCCCCCCCCCCACTCCCCCCCCCCCCCACACACCCACACACACCCCCCCACACACACACACACACACACACACACACACACACACACACACACACACACACACACACACACACACACACACACACACACACACACACACACACACACACACACACACTTAAAGAGAGCGAAGGAGGCGTGTGTGTTGGTGGCCGTGGAGACAGCAGCTGGGAATGATCAACACAGGGTGATGGCACATAGTCACCAGCCCATAATAATCTCTCGTGTTACACTACTGCCAGAGATGCACTGTACAGCGCACAGCTAAAGGATCACAGATTCCAGAATACCATGCAGGCCTGCTTCTGGGGAACAACAGATAGGAGGGGTGAGACGTTATCTTCTGCACACCCCATGCCACACTTCCTGAACCACCAACTTGGTTTTGCATAATTTAATAACTGTTTGTATCTTGGTCAATGTCACAAAGAACAGACCTCTTCCGCCTCTCTTCACAGCCATAATAGTGCAATAGTGGTGCCGTCGAAGCAAAACTTCATGTATGTTACGATGATTTATATGATCTCGTCAGCATATGTCCCGTTGCCCATCATGACTCACAGCCTTACAACGCCCATTACAGCAAAATCAGATCAAAACACATTCAAAAGGTGCACAAGCCACAGCCTCATATCAAGAGTAAAGAAGTCCCCTCATCCTGTATACAGCTGCACGCATGCAATGTGTCAAGCATCCCAAATCTTCTCAATCAAAGTTGGCCTTCATTACTCTGCAATGGCAACTGTGTTGTGACTAGACACATTCACCAGTAGAACAGAATAACAACCCTACTACTATTAGTCATTTAGCAGACACTTTTATCCAAAGCGACTTAGAGAAATGTTTTTTTCATCAATGAGGAGGCATCTTGCTCAAGGAGGCTTACAGGGAAACTGCCCCAAACTAGAATGCGTCGACTTGTGCACATGATCAGCAGAAACACTGGCGTGTTACTACAAAGGAAATGCAAAGAGTGACATCAGTGCTTTGACAAAATTACTGTGATATTCTGTCCAGCAGAGCCTCCAGGAATACTTCCGTACAAAACTTTCCAGCCAAATATTTTACATTTACTCCCTCAGACTAGTTAATTGTTATTGTGTTTTCCGTTGCCTACATTCTTTACAGTCATATTTGCGATGACTACACACTTGGTATAGTCCTTGTGGAAGAAAAAAAAACCTGTGACACGGGCCATGGTAATGTACTGTATGTATATATCCTGTATACATCCTGTATATGTCCTGTGCATTCCTGCGTTTGTCCGGCGGGTTCTGGTTGGCTGCATTTCCTTGGTTGCAAGATGAAGCCCTTCACTGAGATACATGAATCACTACGGGGCTTGTCAAACAGTTCACAGTATAGACCCCCATGACCCCTCTCTGTACTGGGGGGGGGGGGTGGTCTGCAGTAATACTTATTTACTGTATGTGCTATAATGAGTGTATCTGTTACGGTGTACAGTATGCTATCAAAACATTTGTCAAGTTATTTTGATGGCATCCCAACACCAACTCCAAGAGATCTGTAATCAAATCCTGTACATAATCCAGTGTGCAGAAGCCCCGCCTCTTCCACTGCCACACGCACACGCATGCACACACACAATCACAAGTAATGGAGGCATAGTGCTGTCTACTTGTAACATAGAGCTCGCAAATAAATGACTGAACATCGATGAAAGTAATGACACGGCCATATAGCTGCATTCTGAAACTAGTCTGCTAAAGAACTACTAAAGAACTACTAAAGAAGAGATAGCAGGACACGTAACACGTGTACAGTTAGGGACCCTGAAATCCCACTCAGACACTAGCCCTCCTCTCAGTACGTCTTGACCATTTCCTATTCATTTTTTTTACTGTGTGAAGAACACAAATGACAAGCAACCAGACAAATGCACGGAAGTGAAATGCATTTCTCATCATGCGTAAGATATGATCAACTCAAACATCTGTGCGTTATTTGTCAAGGTCTATTAAAGCAGTTAACCAACCGCACAGAAATCCTGTTTCATTATTTCACAATTTGTCTAATCAATGTGATCTTTGATTGCGAACAGTCAAACAAGATTGAAACGCACAGTTTGAAAAGGTGTGATGCATGTGTCTTTTGTTTGCATTGTGCCAAAGACAAAACCTTTGCAATATGCAAAACCCTGTTAATAACAGTCTCATTTTAAACTGCTAAACCTGGGGTGCAGGCAGTTATCTGTTTGCTGTGCAGCTTGGTCTCAATAATCTCACTTCTAAAGGCTTGTGTGTTAATGAGCCCATAAAATCCGGCAAACTTCTGAGCACTCAAGAGAGAGAGAGAGAGAGCAGTCCTCTCTGGTTACAGCCCACAGTAGGGCTTAAAGAGGAGTCTGGGAGGGCATGGGGTCTGTGTATAGAAATAGGTGGTAGCTGACACCGCAAAGCTAGAGTGAAATCCAAGCAGGTGGTCCACACGCAAATTCCTCTGGATGTGCAACATCAGGCGCCACAGTGAGAGCTCCCATTTAAAAAAGAATAAGGCAATTGAAAGCCAAGCGTGACAGTTGGGATATAATAACTGTTAATTACCTTCACGGCATGACACATACTGTACATACATATGTATTTATTCTTTAAAACGAGCAGGTGCAACACTCACCTCCATTTCCAAACGTACTTCAGTGTCTGCCCAGAAAGAAAGAGAAAAATAAATAACAAATAGTAAAAAAACTTTCCTAAAAGATCAGCGGTCAGATATCCCTGTCAACCATGGCTGGAGAGCAGTGCATGAGAAACGCTGCAGGCTGCCACTTGAGTCCTGCTGCCTCTCTCGCACATATTGTCAGAGGCTGTGGTCGAGGGCCAGACTATTTCACATGCGGGGGCGGGGAGAGTGAGTCTCAGTCTTCTGGCACAGTCACTCACTCTGCCGTCTCATTGGCTTGAGGAAGCCCCCACACCGCACACCGCTGCCCCTCCCCTCCACTACATGCATCCCGTGCCCCAGGTTCCTGTAAGAACTATACTACGCTTTCTGCTGTTTTTCGTCTTCATTGTAACTTTTGAACTTGCGGGTTGTATTTCCTAATGTCTTTTAGATCTCACTTCCCCTTTTTTCGCTATGAACGTCATGCGTCGCTCTGGAAAGGTTGTTCTGGAGAACCAGTGATTTGGAGAGGCCGGAACTGATGTGTAACTAAAGCAGGGATTCCTGGGGTTGGAGTGGGTGTTGTCCAGACAACATGGGCTGCAGGGACCAGGGGGTTGGGGACAGAATAGATGGGAACCAGGGTGATTGGGGAGCGTGACCTTTAAGTCTGTAGGTATTGGCTGGTCGTAAGGAGGGGGATCGTGTTGCTTTGCGTCCCTTTAAAGCAGAGCATTAACACTGCGGTATTAAATAGCTCCTTACGCGAAATACTACACATGGTGAGCATGTTATTACCTTCATACGGTCTGCGGCATTCCTCCCCATCTTCAAAAATCATCTGAAGACTGATCTCTTCATCTGAAATTGCCCATTCCTTAGTTTGGAGAAAAAAACATGCAATGGAATTAGTGGTTAGGATTTTGGTTGAAATGAAATAATCTGTGTTTCTAACAATTACCTAAAAAATGGGAGGTTCCGTTGGGTCCGTCTCCAGATCACCTCGATGACCATAAAATGTTTGTTAGCTGCACATTTTTGTTTTTGGAGAAAATATGTTAGAAGTCAGAAAAGCCTAACTTAATTCATTTATGAAAATAACTCAGCAGTGAAACAGCAGACAGTTGTTTTATGTGTTTATTAAAAAATCTGGAAAACAACACAAAATAAAAAAAAATAAGACAACCTTTGAACTCAAATTTTAAATTGTGGATGGAGGTGAAGGGGTTATCAACACTTCTTTCTACAGTTCTGAATCCTGAACTGAATTCAGTCAAACAACTCGATTCACACAGAAGCAAAATCTTAGAGAGAAGGAGAAGGAAGAAAGAGAGGAGTAAGAGAGAGGAGAGAGAGGAGTAAGAGATGAGAAAGAAAGGAGAGAGGAGTAAGAGAGACGGGGGAGAGGAGTAAGAGAGAGGAGAGAGAGGAGTAAGAGATGAGAAAGAAAGGAGAGAGGAGTAAGAGAGACGGGGGAGAGGAGTAAGAGAGAGGGGAGTGAGAATTGCGGCCCAACAATGTCCCATCTTGGCCTCCTCTCTGCTCCCCTCCTCTGGGGTCCCCCACCACCTTCCCCTCCTCCTCCTCCTCCTCCTCCTCCTCCTCCCGCCCCCTCAGTCCGTGGTGGTGCGTCGGTACCAGAAGCGGGCACGGAAGTCGTCGCTGCAGGTCATGAAGCCCGGGTTGGTGGGTGAGTGCACGATGCATCGCACGATGTTGTTGTGCCCCAGCGACAGCAGGTTCTTGCGCTCGGCCGACCGCGAGTCCCAGCAGCACAGGCTGATGGTGCGCTCGTCGGGGAGCAACACGTAGTCCTCCGTGTGGTTGAACACTCCCTGCGTGCGGTGCATCTGCCGCCCGCTCAGACCCGCGCCTGCCAGGGAGCAGAGGGAGGGAGGGCGGGGAGAGAGAACAGAGTCACGCACGACGTACGAGGAAAAACCCCAACCGGTACCGAGATTTCACGTTCGACGCTGCTGAACAGCCGACGGGTACGGGACTAGAGGTTTCCTACCGTGTGGCCTGTCCGCCCTGCCCCCATCTAACCATAATGCCGGTCTCTGTTTTAGCGCGTTGCCGTGATCATGACAGGAGGCCGGGGCCACACCACCTGGTCGCCACCAGCTTGCTCGCCGGCCAGCACCTCGTCACCATGGACAATACTACATTTCCATTGTTTTTTTAATTGTACTTTATATATATTTGCTTGTAAATACTATGAATGTCTATTAAGACACCCATTGCACTCCTAACCACCCCTGGAAGGAGGGATCCCCCACTCTGCGTTCCTTCTCAAGGTTTCTTCCTTGATCATTAAGGGAGTTCTTTCTTGCCCTTTGGGGGTGCTAGGGTTAGTGGGTGTCATAAATATATGACTAGTAAAGCCCTTTGAGACTAACTGTGATTAAGGTCTGTACAAATCAAATGGACTTGACCTGACTGAATACAGAGCAATATGCCTCTCTAACATGTCTGTGTGTGTCCAAAAGCAGAAACCTCTGCATATTAGATATCGTAACACAGCTACAGACCAATATCCAAGACCAAACATCTCCGCAGCCCTATGTTAATGAGGTCGTGTGATGTCCATAAACAATGACTGGAATGAATCAAGAATGCAGCCCATTGTTTTTTCTGTGATTCTTTAACTGAATGTACATTAGTAATACAGTATTTTGGAATTTGAAACCAATTTTAATATTGGGAGGGCTAGACAAATAAAATGTCCCCCTCTAGTGGCATCTCAGAGCACGACCCATGAGAAAAATCAACCCAACAAGACACCGCTGTCTCCCCTCTCTGTTCTTCAGCTTCATCATTGTCTACACCATCCCACCATCCTATAGGTGGAGGAGCTCCAACAAGTACATCCAATAACCCAGTCAGCCCCACCATAAAACACGCCGGCGCCCGCGATCCAGCCGAGCAACTGCGTTCATTTACATTTAGTAATTTAGCAAACGCTTGTATCTAAATTAACTAACAAGTTGCAACATTAAAGGGTAAGTAACCCCCCTTTTTAGCAGGAGAACTTCCGCCTGCAAGTTTAAAAACATGCGCTCTGAGCAGTCGTGACAGTCGTAAAGGTTTTAGAAAAAACAGACAGTCAAAATCCACGTCACACTCGCTTGAGCAGGGGTTGCAGCCAATAGAAAACTAGCACTCTGGAAAAGAGTTTCAGCCGGAAGTAGCAGACATGTAGCAGAAATGTTCACCAACACTTTGCGGAACCGTTTTCAACTGAAAACAACAACAACACAGACCAGCGAGTACAGAGCCGCTACAGGAACCAGAACACAGGATGAGCAAAAACAGCAACAACAACAACAACAACAACAACCCACCCGTGTACTTGACCAGCGTGCGTCCCGTGGAGATCTCCCACAGCTTGACCACCGAGTCCTTGCCGCTGGACAGGATGTACTTGGCGTTCTTGGAAAAGACGGCCGAGCACACCTCGGCGCCGTCGTGGGCCTTGTCGAAGGTGGCGACGCAGCGGTTGGAGACGCCGTCCCACAGCTTGATGCTGCCGTCCTTGCTGCAGCTGACGTAGCTGTTGGCACTGTGGTTGTAGGCCACGCCGCTGATGGTGTCCGTGTGCTGGTCCAGCGGGTTGCACGACACGAAGCACTGGAACGTGTTGACATCGTACAGTCGCAGCGTGGGGTGCTGCGTGCCCGCCAGCAGGAAGTCCCCCGACGGGTGGAAGGAGATGGAGCGCAGCATCTCCGCTTCCTGTTGGGTGGGGGTTTGATGAGTTGTTTTGCCCGTACCGATGTATAACATTAAGCATCGCCCGGTTTTCAGCAGCTTTCACGAAACTGAAGGACACTCGACTTATAAAGGAGGGTAAAAAAAGTATATACATATCCACAATCCACAGTTGATTATGATCAGGCTTGGTACACAAGCACCACTGTTAGTTAGAGAAGCATGTATTTATGTATCATGCTCAATTTCCATTGGACGTTTACAGAGAAAATACACTCAATGCCCAGGAGAAAAGGTTTATATTGCGGCTTGCCATTTGTATATGTTGCAAAGCTACTTTTACATCTTGGGATCTGCCGTTGTTTGAGGTATTAGATATGCGAATGATTAATTGTCAGTTGTGTAGAACGGTCAACCACTATATTTAAACATCTTTCTTCAGGGTTGTATGTGGTAAACCGAACCGCGGTTAGCAAACAGAATCATTAAACAGTTGACCTTCATGGATTCCTTTGCATATGTCACTTATTTAGATAAAGCATGATGCATTCAACTGACTCTGGTAAAAAGTAATACATTTCTCACAGGGCCTTGTAGACACCCTTTAACACCCTGGTCTATCTTGCTCCTGAGCACATTGACCCGCCTCGCACTGACCTGTATGTGTTTAAAAGCTCTCTTGGCAGAAGGCTTGGAGTAGTCAAACAGTTTGAGGGTGTAGTCCCGTGAGCCCGAGGCCAGGATCTGTTCGGTGGGGTGGAAGGCGAGGCAGGTGACCTCATCCACGTGGTCATACAAGGTCCGGATCACGGGGTGGTTCTCCATGTTCTGCTGGGCTGTCTCGTTCATCATCACCTAAAGGTGGGAAAAAGTAGGTAGGTCAATCTCCACAACCAGGTGGCTCAAACAGGAGATGGATCAATCAACCAATTTATTTATACAGCAATTTTTCGTGCAAAACTGCAATACAAAGTGCTTAACAAGGGAAATGACAACATTTTACGATGACATTGTCAGACATGTTACACACCTCAATGGGCATAGCACTCTTGGCTAGCATGCGCTCTGTGTCGAGGATCTTGATGGAGGCGTCGGCAGAGCCGGTGGCGATGAGCTGCCCGTCGCGGCTGTAGGTGGCGACGCGACACGGGCCCTTGTGGGACGTCACGTAGCACGTCTCGTACTCCGACGCCTCCGGAGACATCGTCTGGACGTCGGCGTCAAACTCCAGATCTATGCCCACTCCGGGCGCTACCGTGTCGGACCGGCCGATGGCGTACTGGACCGCACTGTCGTCGCTCTCCATTCCTTTGAGGGTTTGACAGTTACGCAATCACAAACATTCTGGATTCAAACTAACTTGTGCAAGAGGGGGAAAAAAAGGACATACCGATCTTGGCGAGCTGCATCAGCTGCTCTGAAGGAGACACCACATTCGGGGGCTTGACCTCATTGATGAGGGTGTTGGCGATGTTGGTGTAGCCGTCGTAGAGCAGCTGACTGATGATCAGCTTGTACAGGTGCTGCCGGTCCTTCAGCGTGGGTTTGGGTCGATACATGGTGGGCGCGTGCGACTCGAACCGCGGGCCACGTCACAAAGGCACAGCTTGGCCGGAACAAAAGACAAAGTTAACATTCACACGTTTAGAGTCGCATTGGGTTTGTTTTGCTTCTCACACGCATAGTAGTGCGGCTCACATGACACCGACGTTTAGCTCATCACAACACGGTCGTTACGACATGAACATGAATGAACGAGTCTTGTTTACCACCAGCTAGTAGTTAGCAATGCCCGCTAACGTTAGCCTTCTCGTTGTGATCAAGTCTCAAACACAGCGCCAACGAGTGACTCTGAAGAAGCCCGCTGTGCGTTTACAAAACGCGTGTGTGCGTGTAGCGTTCGTGCGTACGAGTTTGAATGAATATGTTTGTGTACTTTTACAACTTACAAATAATCAAACCCTCTCACAGCGGCACTCGAACCCACGCGTGCGCTCTGTGTACGACGTACGGTGACGTACGACGACGGTGGCCGCGAAGGGCAAAAGGAAGTTCTTCTTCTGTTTTTATTGGCGGTTGTCACCGAGCTTATCGGTGCATTACTGCCACCAGCTGGACTGGAGTGTGTGGATCATTAGATTGATAGGACCTTTAAAAAATTAAAATAAATATATATATATATATATATACACAGTACATAAATATATTATTATTATTATTATTATATAAACTAAATTCTCTCAATTAAACCAGTCTCTTTAATAAAAGTGATTATGTGTTCATACTTTTTCCCCACTGACTTTCCTAATAGACCCCGTAGTGAGAAAATGCTATATTTTGCTTGCCTGAATAATGCATAATATAATCCTCATTCTGTTCAGTACCTTCTACATTGCAGCCATATGTGCTCTACTGTCTCTCTTTCATTGCAGTGTATGCATGTTCCTGTTGTGTTTTTTCCAATTTTATGTAGGGTGTGATTGAGCCCTGTATGTCCTATTCTTAACCGGGTTATAATACTTTGTTCTTTGCGATTCCTGCCCCCATTCCTTCCAGTGCCAACATGATTTTGGATTCTATGTATGTCTGCCTGTTTCACTACAGTCCCAATACTCTTGCCAGATATTTTGTATATATGGCTTGATGTTATTCTTAGCTTCATTTTTGCTGAATGATATCTGTGAATCTATACTCTGCCTTTTGATGGTCTGCTTGGCTAATATATCCACCTCCTCATTACTGTCTACTTCAACATGAGCAGGAACCCAAAGAAAACCAACATCCAAACTCTCATTTGAAGTGTGTACAAGCCTGTACAGCGTGTGACCAATCTCATGAATCATGTCTTGTCTACAAGGTGATCTACCAGACCCAAGACTTGTCAAAGCTGACAAACTATCTGATGCTTATTACACTATTTACCTTATTTTCCTCAACTCATTCTAACGCTAATACGATTACCAATAGTTCAGCGGTGAACACTGACAAGTGATCTGATGCTCTTCTTGATTTTAATGTTGTATGAATATGTATCATTATTGATAAAAAGTGCTGATTAATGCAACTCTGTAGTATTTTCCATGCTGGAGTAAAGCCAGGCCGTTTCTTTAATTCATGTTGACGATTGAGACCTACAGTAGGCCTACATGAGGCATATTAAACACCCACGGAGGAACTGAGGATATTGGAACAGTAGGACTATAGTCTAGATTGTGTAAGCCTAGTAATAAACAGCATAGGACTCATTACTTTTTAGGACTCTATCTCGTTTATTGTACGCATTTACCATACTTTAGCATTTATGAGTTGATTCGATCCTGCACTAGTTTGGTGACCTCCGCAACTTTTTATTTTCAATTTGTCCAATTTAATTGGATTGTATATTATTGGAATAGTTTTTATTATATAGAACAATTTTTTTATGTGACTAAATTACTTCTACTGCCTTCAATGGTTTTTTTTTAAATAATCATGCCCATTGTCCAACAGGGGGCACTAAAGTACAGCACATATTATATAAACACATTATGGATATTAAATTATATTCAAATTAGATATGCATGACGAACCTGACCACTTAATAACAAGCAACTTAGCAAAAGCAAAGCAAACGTGAGGTCATTATTAATGTGTGTATCCAACCTTCCGGACATTTTTCACACGGTTGAAAAACGTGTGTTTTCAAGTTGTCACTTCCTGCTGGCGGTTTCTTGGTGACGGCAGCCAAAGAAGACACATCATCACACATGTAATGTCATTTAACATGCACACACCACATGTCATTTAACATGCACACACCACATGTCATTTAACATGCACACACCACATGTCATTTAACATGCACACACCACATGTCATTTAACAGTGGTGGGTAATTGATCTGGGGAAAGCTTACCTAAAGCCACGCTTATATGTCTTGTGTCTTGTAGGATACTTAATAGCCTACATGTGCACTTGTCTTCCTAGCTCTGGTGGTACTCTGATCGCAATCACAAAACAATAAATACAAATGTGTAACTATGCTGTAAATATACTACTAGGCCTACTGATGCGGATACTAGGCTACTACTACTAGGCCTTCTAGGGTACTACTATTATACTAATACAAATAATAGGCTATTAGTATAAATACACATGTTTTTCAAACCTCAACGTGCTTTATAAGTTAGTGGAGTTAAACAAGTTTTTCGAGTTGTTTATATCCCTGAAAGGCATCCAGACCCCGTCTCCTAGCAACCACAGTACAGGGTGAGCTAAGGTGTTTTTGTGCTTTCCTGGACTTTAACAGTAAAAAAAACAACTTGCTATATTACCATACATATATAATATTCCCCACAGCTTGGCTTTCCCCTTGTACATTTTGATGATTGATGACTGATTGATTGAAGTGCATACTCTTTATTTTATTTTCATCTGTGTTTAATAAATAAATAGAGAGAGGTGGAAAAGACATGGCCTGTTGGAGGTGTACTGTTACCATGTCAACATAATACATCTCTCATCGCTCTCGGTGCACCAGCCAGGCAGTTGCCTTGGAAACCGGTGAGAGTCTGTCTCTACCAGCGAAACTGATACTGAAATCATTTGTTTTGTGTGCCAAATATCATGTGGGTAACGCATGGCGGATACAGTGTGACTGTAAAAAAGAAAAACCTAGTGGAGCATTTGACGCTTGTACGCCTTTATGATTACGCGTCTGTGATTAACTCAATAGGGAACTTCAACTATGGTGTACAAACATTTGCCTTACTTACTTAAAAAAACAAAAACGTGTCCATAGTGACCATTGGCTGGTTTAAAGTCACGTTATCAGTGAAGGAGGAAGGAAGTCTCATGCCAGCTTCACCTAAAGGAAGCTACGATTCTACAGTGTCGACGGGCCTTGTATTTAAAATACTCAGGAACATGACGTCTGCTGTCTGCATGACATTATACATGCAACGATGTCTCTGCTTGACTGAACAATGTGTGTGTGTGGGTGCGGTTCTGTGTGTATATGATAATCATATGGTGATGATCTTGATGATGTGGCTGTGTATATATTAATGTTAATTATGGCTTTTTTAATCAGTCATTTCCCAAGTTACAATTATGCATTAATGACCCCTTGCTTCCAAAATGAGGTAATGGAAGTTTTCCTACCATTGCTTTGTGGAAAACTGTTTCAGAAAGACTGAGGGGGAAGTCAATCAATAAATGTTCTCTTTACTTGGACAAAGCCCGGGCAACCAGCAGCCAAAAATACCATGCAGGATCATGAGCAACACAGAGTGTGTGTAGTTCCACTAAGAGCTTAGTTCCCACAGTCTTTCTTTAAAATACCAGCTTCACCAGCTTCACCACACTACATCTGCTTGGAACTCATACACACACACTGGATGCATTGTTGTTGTTTTTCTAAATGTCAGCCAGAAATATCAAGGATATTGCAGACTCCTTTGAATTATTCGGTCTACAGAATAACTCTCCCATACCATAACCCTCCCATACCATAACTCCCCCACCGCTAGAGAAGGTGTGGCTGTGTTGGACCGGGAGTTCAACCCAACACCATTATGATGGTGATCTACAGTCGATCCTCACAGACAGTCACCGACAGAACGATGACCATGGGTGAATCCAAAGGTAAGACATGGCGAAGAGCGGTGGCTTTGTCTACATTACGCCCTACACTGTGTCTCCACCGTGTGCGGGGTGGGCGTGTTGTGTAGCTCTGTGTGTGGGAGGAAGTGTGTGGGTGGTGGTGGTGGAGGAGAGAGCGCATGCATCTTCATTTTGATCCAAACTGTTTGCCGTTGAAGCAAGCAAGCCAGTCGAGTCAACATGTGGGGGGTGAAAAGGTAAGGCTTGCCCCTCTTGTGTGGGGCTGAGGGAACTTCCTCTATCCAGGAGGTTTTTTGCAATTTCACTTCTGCAATACTGAGCAGTGCAGTGTATGCCCATGCAAACATGCCATCTGTGTTTACGACGTGTGTCGACTTGTTAATGTTCTTATCTGCTGTCGTTGTTGTCTTTGCTCATTTCTGCTCACCCAGCCCAACCATTCCTTCTTTTTTTTTTTCTTCTCTCTCTCTCTCTCTCTCTCTCTCTCTCTCTCTCTCTCTCTATGTCTGTGTGCCTTATCACTCTCACAGTGCATCTTTCCTCATTTGCATTTGTTCTACTTCTTTGTGGCAGGAAACTGTTCTGTCAGAGACTCGTTAGAACTCAGCAGAGGATCAAAAGGCCATTGAGTGCATGTGATTTACAGTGAGACAGGTTTGTTTGTTTGTTTGTTTGTTTGGTTCTATCTTGTAAAGTGAGGAGGTTTTCCATACGGGCTAATTGTTGCTGATGGATGTTGGGAGACCAAGGAGAACTTTGGTGTAGAGGTAAGTTGCTCTGCTCATGATTTACGCACACAGGTGTCTTACGATTAGCTATTTGCGTTTTTCTCTCTTCAATACACTGCTTCAACAAATGAACAAAGTTCATACGTACAGTACAAACTTTTTTCAAACTTGTCAGGGATAATTGTAACATTGTGGATGCGTTTTGAGGTTAAGTTAAATCTATTAAAGATGAACAAAACAATACAACAAAAACGTATTCACCACTACTAAACCTTTTGAGTTTGATCCATCCATCTATCTGCTTGCCTGTTTGTCGCTACAATGATCAAACAGTAAGGCCCTGTACCAACACCTCTGTGATATGACCATTATGCAAAACCTTCACACGCGTGACTTCAGCGCAACACAATAGGACACAGATTTGCATTTCCCTGATAAAAATAACAGAAGAGATATGTGTAATAAGGTGAGGCTCCCTTTCACAGTGTGTGTGTCTCTCCCTCTCTATCTTTGCATCTCTATCTTCCCATCATCACATTTGAAACTTATGAACAGTATTTTAATTTGGCATTGCCTGCACCCTGGGGTGAAATTAAACAGCAGGGACATGCGCGCCAGTCTGTCTGCGCACTGCAATTCTCTTCTCTGAATGTCTCTCACAACAAACATAACATCACAATCTGGATGTGGATTGCCGTAGTGTTGTCATCAGGGAGTTCTCAAGTCTCGTTATTGTTCAACACCCATCCAGCCCTCCGTGCTGGATCTCTGCCCTGAATGATGACATGCTGCTCGTATTGTGGTCTTGAGTCACGACTCACTCCAGATTCCCATACTCACCTCTGATATCCACATAGGTGCTTCACCGTTTCTCTGCAGCTACACTAAAGGGACACATTCCAATCACAGCTTTGATCCAGTCAGAGACAGGGTCCTAACTAAACAAATTGTGTGCTTATCTTGCAGGTAATTATATTCACCAACGCTGGGGTACATCGCGACGGCAACAGCGTTACCATGGAGACTGGAAAGCCACAATCTGTGAGCGCTCTGTTGTACGGCAGCTCAGTTGCCGTGCCGACGGAGAGGAGCATGGACGCCCGGGCCCCGCTGACTGCTGTTTACATCCAAGCGGTGCCCGCCCCCCCCCAGCAGCTGTTCCCGCAGGCTCCCAGGTTTCCAGTGACCCCCCCACGTGAGCCTGCTACCCTCCGTCTGGCCGTGCCCCCCCTCTACACCAAAGACACCCTCCCCTTCCTGACGGTCCACATCACCGGCGGGCTCCAGCCCCTGCGTCAGGAGTTGAGCCTGGCGACCGCCGTCCCACTCACCCCCGTCGCCAGGCCCAAGTCGGCGGGGAAGCACATCTGTCCACACTGCAGTCGGGACTGCATGAAGCCCAGCGTGCTGGAGAAGCACCTGCGCTGCCACACCGGCGAGCGGCCCTACCCCTGCACGACCTGCAGGATTTCCTTCAAGACGCAGAGCAACCTGTACAAGCACAAGCGTACCCAGGCTCACGCCCGCCTCTCGTCCGAATCGGAGCACAGCACCAACGGCAGCATGGGCAGTCAGGAGAGTCTTTGCGGCTCGTCTCTGGACAGCCAGATCGAGGAGGAGTCAGGGAGCCTGGAGGAGGAGGTTTGGGCGTGCCCCCTCACCAAGTACTCCTGCACAGCCAGACTGACCGAGAAGGTCTACTGTGGGGAGAACCCAGGGACAGACCCACAACGGGGCCCCACCGGAGACCCCGTCCAGGGAAAGATTGACTTGAGCTCCGCAACACAGAAGACGGAGCCTGTACAAAGTCCGGGCTTAGCGAAGGAGGAAATGAAAGAGGGTGAAACCAAAAGGCTTCAAGGTGTGACGCCAAATCGACACCTTCCTCTTCAGAGACAAGAGGCAACGCTGTTCTTTAAGGAGTGGGAGGGCTCTGTGGCGAGAGGGAAACCCCAGAGCCACGAGAGCACAGACTCGGGCTTCAGCGAGAGCACCGACCACAACACGGATGCCCTTCCAGAGTGCATCACGGAGTACCACGAACGGCCCGGCGGCTCGCAGGCGGCAGTGGCGGGACCGAGCCAGAACGGACCGGACCCCAGGGACAGTGTGTCTGTGCGGGAACAGAGATCCTTGGAGGAGCACATATCCAAGCTCATCTCAGAGAACAGCGTTGTGGTGGAGGATAAGCAGCTGGAGAACATGAGGCCCCGGAAAATGCTGCTGTCCAAGCAGGGCAGCATCGACCTCCCCATGCCTTACACGTACAAAGACTCCTTTCACTTTGACATGCGAAACAATCCCACTCCGATCTCCAGGCTCCACGGCAACAGGAGGCCCATGCTCCAGAGCTCCCTGCAGCCGCTCTGTTCAGCGAGCACGGAACAGGCCCCTCTTGCCAGGGGCAGCTCCCTGCCCTACAGCGTCACCCTCCTGACCCCAGAACAGAGCAACCAGAGCTTCCCCTACCCGAGAGATTATGTCACTCTGATCTGCAGAGGAAACTCCGGCCCCGTCAACCCGACAGCCTTTTCCGGCAAATCTGTGGATCAGCAGGTGCCCGCTCACCGCCCGCTGGTGCGCCAGACCGCCGTGGACTGCAACCACGCAACAGAAGGTCTCTTCTGCGCTAATTCGTCAGTGGAGAGGCCGCCGATAAACAGCGATCTCAGCTGCGAAGGGGGAGGTGGCGGTGACATCTGCGGGGAGCCAAGTGACAGAAAGCGACCCAGGAAGAAGGCGCAGAAGTTCACCTACAACAAGTGGTACGCCTACAAGGGAGGCACATTCAAGAAGCTGTACAACACAACAAAGGGGGGCGATAGCTTGACTTCTGCTGCCAAGGAACCGTCGCTGTCGAGCACGGAGCATTCGGCGGTCCAAAGTGTGAAGAGTCTCCCAGGAGGTCATAGTGATGGAACAACGACAGCTGGCTCAGCAACCAGCGGGGTGACCGGCTGGCGACCGCCTTGCCTGCCCACCCGGCCATCCCCTGTTTCAGGTATGGAGCTGAATCCGAAATCCAGGCGGGTTCATCAAGTGTGCAGCTCTCCGAGGCCCCCGCCCCTCAGTCACGTGTCCCTGTCCATGCTGCACGGGTCCTCAAACAGATCATCAGAGGACCACAGCGCAAATATCATCGGGAGACCTGCAGAGAGGCCTGCTAGCAAAGACTCCATCTCAACACCCCAGAGGGCTCACATTCCTTCAGACAGGAAAAAGCTACGAACCAATGACAGTACAGTAGGAAATCCCCCAAGAATGGAGGCAGACCGTAAAACACTGAATGAACCGTCCTCCTCTGTTACTGACGTTTTCCCCACACAGAATACAAACGTTAGTCATGTTAGCCAAAGAGCTGATCAGCACCGGGGAGGTCTTTTGCCTCAATGCATCAGTGCATCAAATGAGCAAACATTTGTAAAACCTCCCGTTTCCGTTTCTCTCCTCTCCTCCACCAAGACCAGCTTCCTGCCCAAGTATCAACTCAAGTTACCCACCACCACTGAAACTAAATCTACACCCTCACTGCATACTCTGAAAATGTCAAAAAGGAATGATGGCCACGGTTTCATGACGAGTGTTTCATCCTCTTCCGATAATCAACCCTCCATCGGAAATTCAACATCATCTGGGAATGAATGTACTCTGCAACCCCACGTGCTTTCAGGGAATCCTAACAGCACAGAGGAGACAAACTCCACACAGACTGTGAACAAATGTGAATCACTGGTAACAGGTCATGGGTCGACTCTGGCGCTCTCCGTATCACAGAGACATTGCACAACCATCACCACAGCCACTGCCACGATGCGTAGCCATCACAAAGAGTTATGCTCCCCGTCGACTGCAATACAGACCTCACACTTTAAACCTGTCATGGCCCCCCATGCTGAGCGCCTAGCCCGGCCTGTGCTGCAGAATCAATCCATCATGACTTTTAATACAGGGAGACAGAACAGCCAGTCGCCGTCTTTGTCGTCGTCCGCTACAACCTTCACAACTTTCTCACAAGGTCACCGGCCGAATCTGTCCCACGCACACCCCTTATGCACACTACCCTCTTTGAGTCAGTTAAACCGAGCAAACACGGTACCCGACCTACCCTTTCAGATGCTACCGTTTGACCCCGGGCAGCTGGACCCTGTTCAGAAGGTGTTCCACGTCCAGACGGCTGATCTCCAGATCTGTCTGCAGATTATATCAGACGAGGAGCTGGCCCTCATTGAACCGCGGATAGAGACGCGGGCAGCCACATCAGAGAGCAGGAAAAACACGCAGACTCAAACATTAAACTCCACCGTACCTAAAGCTCATGCTAGGCAGAACATGGCCCATCAATCAACATATGATCAAAGGGAGGTGGACAACATGGAGCTACCACCTTCACCTGACCCGCAGTACATGAAGTTGAACTCTATGGGACAGGCTGCTGTCAGTCAGGTTCAGGTGTCAGGGAACACTAATGTCTCTTGGTCTCTCCAACCCCCCATTCACCCACACAGTGATTCTAACCACAACACAGCTGCAGATAGCAGATGTTGCACAGGCAGCACCGTACCTACCGAGGCCTCGCCTAAAGCTGTGAAGCCAGACGCAAGGAAAACACAAGGGGAATCCGACCGTTCATTTTCAGCTGATCTTGCTGCTAATGAACTGGGAGATGTGAGCCCTCTCTTCCCAGGTGGATTATTACACAAAGAAAGCCAAGGAAGCCAACACACCCCTCTAAGTCAAAGGGCAATAACCTATACCGTGGAGGAAGTTGCTAAGCTCAATGACCCGGTGTGTGCACCCACCACCTCTCAGGGTGGAGAGGCCAGGCCGCTACCTCAGCGAGGCAGGGCAAGGGCCCGGATCCACGCAGAGACTGGCCATGTTGTCCACCACCCTGGAGAGCGGTCGTTGCTGTTCTCAGAAAACATCAACAAGCTCTGCAGTGCTCCAGGCAAGGTGAATGCCGACCCGCCGATGTATGGTGGTGGTGGTGGTGGTGACGATCTGGTGGACCCTGGGCCGGGTCACTCAGACACACGTCTGCAGCCGCTCAGACGCAGTGGCGCGGGGCGCGGCCTGGATGTGCCTTTGATCCCCTCATCGTCTTCACACCACAAGGCTCCCTGTGACTCCGCCGACACACCGGCCGGTCTGGCCCGACCACAACCCTCGGGTACGTTTACTTTACGACTGCATGTAGAAGCCAGGGGGCAAAGACCTAATTGTGCCACTGCTCAGTGGTCTGTTCACAACCAATCAACAGTATATGTCTGTTGTGTTTTGTATATTATTGTCTGTAAAGTTTGTCCAAAAAGGCCGCCAATACTGGTGTCTTCCATAATGTTTGGGATTGTAAACATGCAGGAGGGCTATTGGGATGGGGGTTGTCGTGTTGTACAAAGGCAATTTTGTGGTAAAAATGTACTGAACTATTTTAGTTGCCAACAGTAGAACAAAAGGTGTACAGAAAATACATGCAAACAGCACTATGCCTTTTCCTCGGGACATATGGATAGGTGTGTTTTAATATAAGATTGATATGTTTTCAAAAAATGTCCCATTTGCTAAATCTTGCAGAGCAGAAAAGCAACAAACCTTTTCTAAAGATTGTAATTGTCATTATCCACAAGATGGCACTAAATCATAGCAGATGTCCTTACAGAGCCCCCTCTTGACAAACAACAACCATGAACTAAAGTGACTTGCTGAGTCATTTGAGACGGACATAGTCCGAATAATTCCTGACATTCAATTATAAACAAACCAATAAAGCAGCACTTTTATTTAGAGAAGAAATGTATAACTGACACACAGAGGGAATAGCCTTTGTAAATATTTCTAAACAAGTGACAAAGTGTTAACCTTTGCCATTTTCCGCTATATATCGTTCCCCCCCTCCCCTCCCCCCAGAGGGGCTCGCTAATCTCGCTAATCATATCAGTATGTGGTTTGATGCGTGCTATCTGACACCCCCATCTCCCCAACCCTTTTAAGAAGGGAAAGGTCACACGGATTAAAGAAAAAGAACAAACAGTTCTGTAAGAGGTCAAGAAGGGCCAAGGGACACTTTAGACACCACTCTGTTGCTAGCTCACTGCAACCTCAGACAGATAAATTACGATGACAATTACAGAATGTATTTTGGGGAGAGCTGCTGCACTTGAAGTGTGTTACATCTTCCCCCTCTTTGAACCCTCCACCTCGAGTCGAGCCGGGCGGCTATAGCTAACTCCTCTCAATGGCGTGAGGCATGAACTAAACACTTACTGCACTCATTTCTTTTCTGTTTTGGTTGAGGAGCTGGCAAGGAGCCAAAAGTTTAGCTTTTTTTCAGTTGACTGGCAGTTCCTCACCTTAGATGTATCGCCCTCACCTTAGCGTTACCTGTCCGCATACATCTGTTCGATGTCGAAGGGCAATTGTTATCCTTCATATAAATCTCTCCCTACCTGGACAGCCTTGTCTTTCATTCTCACGTTTGAGAAGGGAATCCCAAGGCAAACGGGTGCTATGTTGTCAGGACAGTTACAGACAGAGACACAAAACAAAGCAAACATCCCTTGACATCCCCTCCCCAGGGCCTACACATGGAAGCTCCTTGCCGGTAGGAGGACCTGCCAGCCAGAGGGCTCCAGAGAGCCAGGGGTGCAGGAGTTCCCCCGGGCAGCCAGACAGCGTTGGGGCGTGGCCGGCACAGAAGAGCCAAGAGCCCTGGGAAAATCAACAATATGTGGAGGTGAGCGGGGGCAAGGAGAGTAGTCGTACCCAGGATGTGCTACTGGTCTAAGAAGTCGGAGGGACAATCCCATTGGTCACGAGAAAGGGGTTTTAGAGGTTTAAAAGCAAAGACCTACAGTACATGCCTGGGAATCCTGCGTCACTGACTTCACTGACTGTCAGTTTGATAGCTTTTGTTTTATTGGAAGCTTGTAAAAAAGGAGAATCGCCATGGGACTATTCCTGGCTTCTCGGTGCGTTGAATTTAACAATCGCCAAAGTTCTTCCACATCGAACATCACTATTTTGATTTAATGTAGTGGACGTAGTGCATTCATAACTTGTATGTTATAATTCATACAGTCTTTCTAGAGTTTACCATAACATTGATTCAAATGATTTAAGATGGTGTCAAACTAAAAAACAACAGCTTGGTCTGTGAAATAAAACATTCATACATGCCCTCTGACGCTCTCAAACTCCGGCAGGTGAGATGTGCGCTATTTCAGAAATGCAGAGCAGAGGGGCAGGCGGGTGGGAAACACTACAAATCAAATGTGTGTTGTCATGCTTAACAACAGGAAGCGGAGGAGAACGCCCAGGTAGATGCCTGGACAGCTTCAGGCCTCCCTGCGCTCCCACGGACCCAGTGTGGAATGTCCGCTGGCCCGGCGGCGAGGCCCACCGATGGGGCGTCCCTTTCCCGCCTCACACCTGCCAGAGGTGACATCATCCCCCCCCGGCCTGTTGCGCCTACATTCGACTCCGCCCACCTTTCCGGCGTCGGCCACGATGGGCAGCGCCAGGTGTTTGACCAAAGCCAGGTGTTTGACCAAAGCCAGGTGTTTGACCAAAGCCAGGTGTTTGACCAAAGCCAGGTGTTTGACCAAAGCCAGGTGTCACCCGCGGGTGTCCACCATCAGCCAGTGTGTTCGGGACAAACCGACAGCCAGGATGTTTGCCACGCTGAAACCAACCCTCCCCACGTTCAAGCCGATCCCCCGCATCAGAATCCCACCAAAACGCAGGACGTGACATTAAAGCCGACGGTGGTGCCGCCAGCACCCACTTGGGACACCGTGCCCACCGTGATCCACACAGCGGCAACACACAGCTCTGATACACCGGTGTGCTGCTCACCCCAGAGCTGGCCCACCAGACAAAGCCCGGTATCTGCCATGAAACCTTCCCCCTGCGCTCACCTCCCTGAGACCCCCCAGCCGGCCCTGCCTGCTCACGCCCCCAACAACAACAACAACAACAACAGCAGCAGCGGTAGCAGCGCATGGACGGAGGAGGAGGAGGTGGTGGTGCACCTTTCGGAGTCCTGTACGCTGATGTGTGCAGAACTCGGCAGCACAGGGGAAGTGGAGGACGGGGGGACGACGCGGGAGAACGCAACCTACTGTGGAGACCCTCTTGGGGGTGAAGGAGGAGGGTTCCCTAGCAGCAGATACCACCACCACCAGGAGGAGGAGGAGGAGGTGGTGTTGTTACCTGAAGCCCTGCTCGGTGGACACGAGTTCACCGAAGGTTCGTCCGCCACCAATGTGTCGCCAATGTTGCCAAACTGCCAAGGATACCGGGAGGACAGCAGCAGTGATGATGATGACGAAGGCAAGCTGATCATCGAGCTTTAAAGGAAACAGAGAGGGAGAGAGGGAGAGAGAGAGAGAGATCGAGGGAGCACGCCTGCGTGCGTATGCGTATGTGCATGGTTGCGTGCGTGCATGCACTCAATTTTACATTCGCAAGCACGTCCCACAGGCACATATGACACACAACCAGATCGTGAACATTTGAACGTCTGTTCCATAAAACCATCCCAGCTTTCTCTCACTAATGTCTCACACACACACACACACACACACACACACACACACACACACACACACACACACACACACACACACACACACACACACACACACACACACACACACACACACACACACACACACCTCCCCCGCAAACACCACCTGTGTGTGTGTGTGAATCACAGGAGAAACTCATTAATGTTGTTCAGACCTCTCATCTGCTGTCAATCACGTTACCCGGCGGGGGTGACACTTACAATACAAAATACAACTTAGACATCTTTTGTTTTTCATGAGTCAGCGTGACTGTGATTGGCTGGATCTAACCACATAGTAAGTAGGACATGTTAAACATACCTTGACAAGAACTCACCCCGTGCTTTAGCTGTGGCTGAGCCAGGCGAGATGAGTCCCGTCGCAGGTGGATAGGAGCACTGTCACTGAATCACACGCACTTTTTATTGTTGGTCCACGCATCCGTTGGTGTCTTCGTGTACTTGAACTTAGTAATGATGACTGGGCATGTGAAGTATATACAGCATATGTATATGTGGAGTGTGTGTTGTTGGTGGCTGGTTTAAGCATAAGATAATCTCCTTCATCAAAGTACTACTAATTAAACCCTCATACTGCTTGCTATCCCAAGAGCATTCCACTACATGTGTTTTCATAATGAAGGCTTGGTGTGAGAGGTAGGTGTGAAACGCCTGTGATTACTTGCATCTTGCAATTTGCCGCAACATGAAAAGCTGGGGGCAGAAGAAATATGAAAATACAAACACACACACACACACACACACACACACACACACACACACACACACACAAGGGAAACCGTTGTATTTGAAGCCTAAACCTCCTAATTCCAGTGAGACCATCTTTAAGTGATTATGGAACATTTTTCATCTTTAAGTGATTATGGAC
>OOFB01038006.1:9245-22025 GCA_900323305.1 Trachyrincus murrayi
CTGGCCTCTGGCAGCAGCTGGCTCAATGCGTGTCCGAGGGTCACGTCAGTCCCACTGGCCGGGTAAGGTTCAGAACCATAGCCATTATGTAATGCACTGTTAACTGTTCTACACAAATTAGTACCTATGCCTGTTGAACTGTGTGTGTGTGTGTGTCCCTATGCCTGTGTGTGTGTGTGTGTGTTGGGTTAGCTATCCACATGGTTGCTCCCAGCAGTGGAAGCGCTGGATGCCAGCAGCATGTCCCCTGCGGAGCTGTCGGCTGTGAGCGGTCTGCTACCTCAGCTCGGGGCGTCCTTCTTGCAGTCGTTCTCCACAAAGCAGCTCATAGAACTTCTGACACGACCAGGACTGCCAAGTTACCCGCCAGCTCAGGTCACAAGTCCATTTGATCAAAAACATATCCCTTGAAAACTATAAAACTATAAAACTCTATCTCTACCTGTATAGAACAACACCACTACTGTGACTGCTCTGCTTTTGACTCACATGAAACCTCTTAACCGTGGTCAATACCTTCTGTAGGCTTCTCAACTGCTGTTGAAAATCTCAAAAGACACAAACGTAAGTACCCATTCAAACCATTTACCACCATATCACTTATATTGACACAGGCACATGCTGGTTGACATGTGTGTGTGTGTGTGTGTGTTTCTGTGTGCCAGCTCACTATGGAGACGCTGTGCCGGCTGAAACCCTTACACCCTGGTCTGTCCCTCACTGTGCTGAAGAACCTGGGCTGGTCCGAGACCAGCGTTGGTGCCCCTTGCCAGTGTTGGAGCAGCATTGTTTCTGAGCTGAGACCGGGCCAAAGAGCCATGGTTTACACTGCACTGCAGGAGGTACAATCTTTACAATCTTCTCAAACATTTTCATAACACAGAACACAACATATACCTGCCCTACGTGTCTTCCATGTGCTTGTCCTTGTTGTTGTTGTTGTTGTTGTTGTTGTTTGTCTGTTTCCCGTTTGTCTACCAACAGGTGGTTCTAGGCGGAGGCGCGAGGAACGCCTCGCTGCGGGCACATTGTCTCTTGCCCTTTGTCCCGCTGAGGAAGCTCATGGAGGCGCTGGATGGTGAAGCGATCCAGAAAGACCTCCGCCCGTACAGAGACGTCCACTGGTTTCCACAGCAGGTGAGCGGTCAGCTCTGACGGCCTTTTGTGTGTGACTCCAAACAGGACATTTGGTGTGATACAACAGGGTCATGCCTGTAGAAAACAGAAGGTGCTAGCAAAGGTCCAGGCTCCCATTAATCTGTGGCTCATTGGATATGCTTCAAACAAGACGTTAAGGATATGAATACGCCACATGCATCATTCACCATCAAGCTAATTAGTTTGGATGTCGTACAATATAGTCCCACGGGTTGTGATGAATTAGTAATAGCCACTTCAAAGACATTTTGTCACAGCCAGGGCTGTCTCGGACTGGTTTCCCTGGTGGAATAGTATACCACCATGGGTCGCATTCATATTGATCGCTATGAATAAATTCATAGTGAAGTTTTTCCTCATTAGTAGTTTGATTTGTATTCACCGTTATTCACCGTTAAGCTAATTAGTATTTTTTGTTCATTTTCATGACATTATTATAGCTTACTTTCATGTGGGAAAATGTTTTAAATGTCATCACATTTTGAAATTATCATGAACATAATAAGTACAATTTGTTAGTCAGAGTCTTTGAATGATTTTGATGACTTTCAATTTGGATTTTTTCATAATTAAACACTTCACAGGTTTCATAAGTAAGACAAGACAAGTCAGAACATTAAAAAATCACCTGGACCTTTTTAAGATGAGATAACATGCAACCTGAAGCCCTGACTACAACATGAGTTGATGCTGTCAGAATTACAGAATTACCATAATTTCTTAATTATGATGGTAATACAATCTTTATATTTGTATTTCTTTAATAGGCCCAACTTCTGTTCAAGAAGATCCAAGAAGTTAAAAACATCACCAGAGAATATATTCAGTAAGAAGAAATACCTTTCTATAGCACGTCCATTTTGCGATCATGTAGACGTCAAAATTTGTCATTTTTTGGTTGTAGGGATTTGGGTCACATGACCAGTGGAATGAGCTGTGATTGGATTAGGCTTTGGACCAATGATACAGATTTCTCAAAGTTAGTTCAATTGGTCAGTGATCTTCCTGGAATTATAAGACCTGCTCTGGTGAGTAAAAAACAGTTACACCCAAACCCATAAACATTAAATATATATCTCTATTACTTTCCATTATTTATTAATCTGGTAAAATACTTCTGTTTAAATTAAATGCCACAAAATCAATGCTGAGCAGCCTATTTCGCTCAAATATGATTAAATAATAATATGAATATATTTTAATAATTAATCTCGAGGTTCACATACTGTATGTGTGTATTTTACAACCAGCGGAAATGTATTGTGGAAGAACTGAGGATCCACCCAGAAATCAACCTGGATGATCTCAACCCTTGGTTTGCTGCAGGTTTACCGTAAGAATGCACAATACTTTGTATACATACTCACCATCAATGATTTATTAGCGATCCATTATACATTTGTATTCATCTGGTGCGATAAGACCTTTCATTCGATGATACCGCATCCTTTGTTGCAGAGTTACGATGACAGAAAGGCTCTCCAACACGTCTCTGAGACGGATCCTGGTTCACGTCAAGAGGCACTTCCCAGACTTCCTGAAGCTCCCGCGTTACAAGCAGATGTATTTAGCAGAGCGGGCCATGGCAGTACTGGTAAACACATATAGATGACACTGTATAGATGTTACATCTCTGTTGGGATTTAGTTTGATTTGATTGTATGGGATGAGTGACTATCCACAGCAAACCTCTAATAATAGTGGCTCTGTGATAATATAGAGTGAAAAGATGCAACGCTATACCTTAATGAACTATACATTATTCTTTATTATACATTATAAGCATAATTTAGGACTCTGGTGAGTTGTGTTCAGATAACAAGAACACAAATATCTATAATTTTAGAGTTATGTTAAGTTACGCACTTGTCCTTACAGTAGGTTTGTTTGTGGTTTTGCTGTAGGGATCCTTCAAGTCTCTCGCCGAGGGGGAGATCGAGGGGGACACTCTGGACCTGCTGGGTCCTTTGGTCCCGTTCCTGGAGCGCGGGACTTTGTCCCTGGTGGACAGGGAGGATTTCACTGTGCGGCTGGATGACGTGAGAGGTTACTGCCTGCCCCGGGAGACCCTGAGGGACCTCAGCACCCTGCTGACGGAGAGGAATCTGCTGGGGTACAGGAACACAGTGCTTTAGGGGTGGTTTATTGAAGGATCCTAAATAAAATTAAGTACTCCAAAAAAAAAAGTGGGTCACCTGCCCTGTGTTCGGCGGTATTTACGCATATATTACCTGCATTTTACCTCATGTTATTTGTGTGTGTACAGTATATAACATGTTTATTGAAAGGATAACCTCTTAAGATGAGGGGGTCAAGAAATATGCAATGATTTTTTTTATTGCTGTCAGTAGACAGGAGGAGCAACATATTTGACAATAACAAACAGACATAATTATGATATATTATGCGTGAATGTGTTATATATTATATATACTGTATTATGACCGGTTGTATGTGAATGTTTTCTAGGGATCCATCCAAGTGGAAGGTTGAGGATGTGGAACATTTAGGCAGGCTGGTGTTCACTCTCTCAGCCAAGCAGATCAATTCCATCCCCCTGGTGAGGAGCTGGTGTAACACACACACACACACACACACACACACACACACATATATACACACACACACACACACACACACACACACACACACATACACACACACGCATATACTGTACATGCACACACACACACACACACACACACACACACACATACACACACATATACACACACACACACACACACACACATGCATACACACACACACAACTAGGTTTTCTAAATGAATGCTTCCAACGTGTTTACTGCTGGTTTATGCGTGTCTTCCCGGTTAGTCTGTGTTAAATAGAGACACCGTGGAGCAGGTGCTGGTGGATCAGAAGCTCTGGGAGGAGAGCGATGTTGGCCAGGCCTGCCTGTCCCTGTGTATGGAGCACAGCAGACACACAGAACTCACTCACAGCCTTCTTCGAGGGATCGTCAAGCCACGACGCAGGAGAGCAAAAGGTTTTTCCCGTGAATTGAACTCGTCATTATTATTTCAACTGTGGGTAACTATATATATCAGCCAAAATGGGTGTTTGACTCCCAGCTGAAAGGTTCTGGGTTGGAACCCCAATGTCTGCAGCCTGGCGTAGCTTCCTCCATCTAAAGCAACTGTTGGTCGCTTTAAAAGCATCTGCTAAATGACTAAATGGTAACACTACATTACTCATGTAGTGTTACACAGCAACACTTCATTAACCAATAAGTGTGTCTACATGGCTGATATTTCCCTTAGTACCAGTTCCAAACTGTGCTGACATCAGAGGGACAATTCCCTCAGCTTGGACAGCCAATCAGCTGAGCCGTATGCCACAGGAGGATCTGAGACAGTGTGTGGACGTGATTGGTCAGGATAGATCCATGAGTCCTGAGCAGCGGCGATCACTCTGGCTAAAATTCAGACAGGTCGGTGGAGTGTCAGTTTATTCAGTTCATCCCCTCGGGGAAAACACACCTGTAACTGACCGTACTGCATGTTATTTCAACAAAGTATTGGTTTGACATTGTTTACACTTGGTAAGTTGGCAAATATATTGACAGGTCCATAGATCCTTAAGTCCTTGTGGCTGGAAGCTGGAATTTTTTTTAACTTTGATTCCTTGGCCAGGCAGGCCCAATCAATATCTGGCCACATATCATCACGCTGTCATCACATTATCATCTGTAGCCCGCAAACACACACACACACACACACACACACACGCACACACACGCACAGACACACACACACACACACACACACACACACACACGCACACTCATGCACGCACAGACACACACACACACACAGACAGACAGATGTGAACGTTTCGAGTGAACCACAAGGTTTCAACTTCCCAGATATACGGTCCGGTGAGAGACATGAGCCCAGAACAGCTTCTGCTCTTGGGTTCTGTTGTGACTGAAATGGGTGAGCGAGAACTACAAGAGGCCAACCTCACCCACCCAGTGGTCCTGGAACAGCTTGGAACACTAGACGCGTGGACTCCCAAGAAGGTGAGGGGGGTTATGAGTGTAGGCATGCGTTGTACATGGCATGACATCAGGATAAAATATGAGTCTTGCCTTCGCAGATGAGAGCAGTCATCCTGAGCGTCATGCGGAAACGCAAGTTGAAAGTGGAACAGTTAGCGGCGTTAGATCTGGCGATGCTCGGACATCTGATCTGCGGTTTATATCCCTCTGAGATCAATCGAATAGACTCCTACAACTTGAGGTTAGTGAATTTCTTCAACCCTGAAATGCTTCTGCTTTGTAGAATTGATTATCGAAATTCTTCTTGAAACACAAGGTTGCTGGAATTTATTTGCAATGCCTGCCAGGGCCAAGGGTAATTACAAGTCTTCTGTGTTGGTTAATTATTCAACACTGAATCCTCATTGATCACTCACGCTAATTAGCAGATGTAAGAATTGTATTGCCAAACTTGCAAAGTACTAAACTTAATTAGTGGGAACTTTGCAGATCACTTATTCTAACCGCTGTGTTACCGTTAGGGAAAACTGCTTTAATGTCACAGAAAGAAAACAAAACATAACATTTGCTCGTCTGACACTCTTGCATTGACCCGGCAGCATAGCTTGCCTGTTCCTACGAGACGTGACTCTGCCCTGCTCAGATGAGCAGCTGGAGGTGCTAACGGGCCGGCTGTCCAGGCCTGAGGCGTTTGGAGTGGTCAGTGGCTGGGGACCAGAGGTCTTCACGGAGATCGGGACATTAGCAGGTATGGTGGACGACGAAGGGAATTAACCTTACATCGACCCTCTGTCACCATAATTGTGGATACAAAGGAAATCACAATGGGTTGGGCTACATGGTTACATTGCATGTCACTATCTTTCTCATTGGCCAGCGGGTCTGCAGGACATCGCTCTGTCATCCCTGGTGCGAGAGCAGGTCGAGGGTCTCACGCTCGAGGCTATTCCACTGATCCCACCCAAGAAGATGGCAGTAAGACCGGTTTATTATTATGGCTATGATTACTAGTATTAGTGCTGGTTTAAATATCATCATTACATCAGCATTATCATTAAAATGAATGCTCATATTCAATGACAATTAGGTATTGTTATTACTGATATCATGTCATTTCATAGCAGCATGTACATATCAAAATTATGAAATGAACTGTTACATTTGTATTGCCATTGTGTGCCAGGTGGTGTTCAGTGCCACTCAGCTGTCCTGGCTGAGTGTGGAGCAGGCATGGGCCATCACCAGGGAGCAGTGGGCGGAACTGGACAGCAGGCAGAAGCATGCCCTGGGCCTGGCTCAGTATGAAGGGGACGTGCTGCTTGAAATGAGAGGTGAGAGGTGGCCCATGAAACGACTCACTTCAATTAACGTGGTTTTGACCGTTTTGTGTGCTGAGCAATGCCATGCTTGTACACATGCTGGGCAAGCAATATTATCTTTTAGTTACGGCCACTATTGTTTTTTAAGGCATTGATGATGTATGTGCTTTTCTGTATCCACAGGAAGAAATTGGGCTCCAGCAACCCTATCAACAGACAAACTCGTCAGTTATTTCTTGGCTGTATGGTTTTTGTTATGGCAAATTGTGTAACTCCCTCAAGCACATTTGTATTTATTTGTCCCTTGACTCTATATATCATTGTCACATTTGTAATTTCAATAAAGATTTTGTTTTGAACAGTGTCCTACCTACTTGTTCTTTTTAAAATCGGTTTACTTTTAATGGATTTCTTTGCTATTATATATTCTTGCTACTATAGGCTATTTCTTGTCACGTATAGGCCTACATGAAATAGATCTATACTGAAGACATTGAAATAGTAGTTTGGTGGTTTAACAGCAAAGTGCCCTTGATCAATAATTGTGCAGCCAATTTTTGCACGAAAATTGGTGTTGGATATTAGATAAAAGGACATCATTGAAAGGTTTGCAAACTAAATTGTGTACAATAGATAGCTTGGTTTCATATGACTGACAGGGACTTTTTCCCAGACGCTAACGTTTTCCAAGCATCAGTCGCTGCACTGCAATCATGGGATAAAACAGGCTGCAGTCTCTTGTCGACCACCGTGGAAACAACATGCCGTGCGTGTGTGTGTGTGTGTGTGTGTGATGCCGCGTCCTGCCGCCAGGTGGCGCTGTTACAGTGTCGGTGACACGAGCTGTCGATAAGTAGGTGTGCAGTTTCTCCGTCTCGCGGTGACGTATTTCCTGGGGGTTGTACTTAGCGGTGTAAGTCGAGGGGGGGGGATATCATGACTATTTATAATCAACAATTCAACGTTATCTTTTCACCGTTGTTGTGTCGTGTCGTCGTGCGGTGCGGCAGAAGACTGTGAACCGCACTACGGCCGGACGCGCACACGATGTGAAGAAAGCTGGTAAGTGGTCGACATAGAAAGTTTCCCCTAGTTGTTGTGTGGTTCGTGACGGGTCCGCTAGTTAAGCTAACGTTCACCCCGCGCCGCGTTCCGCTGGCCCTGGCGCCGCCGGGACCCCCCGGGACCCCCCGGGACCCCCCGGGCGGCTCCGTGCGTGTGTTGTCCGGTCCATAGAGAAGCTGCTTGTATTACTACCTGTGTCTGAAAGCCCATAGCGACGTGACGTGGACAAGGCTGCTGTGTGTGTGTGTGTGTGTGTGTGTGTGTGTGTGTGTGTGTGTGTGTGTGTGTGTGTGTGTGTGTGTGTGTGTGTGTGTGTGTGTGTGATCTATGCGGAGGTATTGTATATTTCTTCTTGTGTGCTCACTTTGCTTACTGTGTTTATTCCCTACACATGGGTAGAAGAAGACCTCGAGGGGTGATGTGATTGAAAGGGGGAGATAAGGGGGTGAGAGAGGTGGAGCCACGTGGTACATATGTTTGTCAGTCTGCTTTACATCAAGCTGCTGATGAGGCCAGAGGATTTGGGACGTGTTGTCGTCAGTGGGTCCACACACAGCGTGAGTCCGAGGTCCAGTCACGGGTCTGTGGGTTACATGTTGTCTGGGGAAGTCATCTCTGACTGGTGAGTCACGGAAAACAAGTCACTGTACAACCACGTCTATCTGTACATCTAGCCACTTTAATGTGTGGCAGAAGATGCTTGTTTCTGAGCCTGCTTTTTGCAGGTTTCTGCATTTTTAAAGTGTAACTTTATTGGCTTTACTGGCTTTACTTCATAGATGCCTAAAGCTCCCAGATAAAGCATTGGGCTTGTGATCAAAACGACGCAAGTTGTAGATGTTTACACATGGGGTTTTAGTTATGCTCAGTATATAGGCTATTATTGTATAATATATATAGCAATGCAAAGTGCGTTTATTTGCAGAGGCCTTCTTTCTTTTAACATTCCTCTACTCCTGCCAACATATGACATTATTCATTGCAAAGCTGGTACTTTGTCCTTTTATTATTTTTTTAACGATTTTATGTCGTTTTTTCTGAAATATAAAAAAGGCACAGTTTTAATTTAATTGAGTCTAATAAGGTTGAATCCTTCCTAACCATTTACTCAAAGAGCTCAGAAACTAGACCATGTTCTAATGCAGGATGCTATTTAGCAGCTATAATTATCATCATACTTTTTGCTGTATGTATGATGCAGAAGTTGTGCAGGACATAAATAGAGTGCCAGTCATAACAATCCCAATGAACAGAATCTTGTCTCTCGCTGTCCATTTCAACAATATCTTTTTGGTCCAAACTTCCTTGTCTGTTCGAGTGGTAAAGCCCGATTGCATTTAGTAGTATTTGTCTTACTTCCTGTTGCTCTTTGTAATATTTTGGCCTTTCATTTGACATTATGGTAGTGGAGCAAACTGTGAATCTAGATGCAAACTTTGTTGGATTGCGGACAGGATGAACTCTTGGTCAGTTAGGTCAACTTTTCTCTGAGTGAATTACTGCATCAGCCGATGGCCAGCTGATCCAATGAACATCACTAAGGTATTGTTGAGCAATTACAATAGCAACCAAATAACAAAATTGCCTGTGGTTGTACCCATACAAGTGTGCTGTGATAGAAAAGGCCACATTCACCCCTTTTCCACAAAGGCGATTTGAGGGCCAGTTCGGAGCCGGCGCCTAATCTCGAACCAGTTCTTCTCGCTGAAGTATCGGCTCTCGCCCGGGAGTACTGGTTCCAGAGCGACACCAACATTTGGCTGGTCTAGAACCAAGAATCACTTAGGTCAGTGGCTGGGGGCAGGATTATCGTGATCATCTTGAATTCAGTGTTAATAAGAATCAAAACGTGTTGGGTTTGTGTTGTGTTGGGCTGGCATGTACCCAGAGGTCATTGGTTCTAAGTCAAGATACCCTTGTGCACAAATATATATTATAAATGGATATAATGTTGGTTACAAAAACCCATGATGCAAAATAGTCATATATAATATCTGATAATTTATATGTGATTATATTTAGATGGGTACACAATCTCTTTGCAGAGAACAAAATATTTTAATAACGTTTCGATCACATTGGATCTTCGCCAGGACGCCCTGACGAAGATCCAACATGATAGCTGGGAATAAACACCACAGGAGCAATATATACGGCGTGCAGACTTTCATATGTATTATTACCTCACTTGTCTGGCACCTGCAAAACAATGGATGTGCATATCTCCTTTTACTTTCCTAGTCCAAACAACCACACAGGCAGTTTTATGCAGTTCTAAATTGCATGCCCTTAAATGTCAAGAGTCGCCCACTTCCTTAACATGACGCTGTTGTGTTTTAATGGTCAGCCCTTTATATAGCAGAGACCACGTCTTGACACAAGCCGCTGCTGTCAACAAAATATTTGAATTTCCTTGAACTTTATTTGTTTTAAATCCAAGGTGCAGCTGACACATGGTCAGCTGCACCCTTCCTGGCAGACTAGAAGACCAAACAAATGGTCCATGACATGGAATCACGATATCATTTAAAACAGGAAAAAATGTATGTAGATTTGTTTCAAATTGTTCAATTTGACTTTCAACGTACACTGATTTAACCCACAAATGTAATATATGTAATATAATGTAATATATTTGACCGCAGCATGTTTGCAAACCATCTCTTACTTGTTTAGTTATGATCCAATCACAATACAAGGCCCATAGGAGATATACTCATCTGCTTCCACACATCTTTTCATACGGTTATATTTAACCGTTTTATAGGCAGGATGGCATTCCCCTCGAAGTGTATGAAGGTTTTTTTTTCAGAGAACACTGTACTGATCAATAAGCCCCAAAAAATGCTTTTCTGAAAGATCATTTTGAAATGATGGATTTTACCTACTCACAGTCCACGTTAAAGTCAACATCAATGGCGGGAATAATTCAATGTTCAGCAATGTTTACAAAGTGATTGTTCAGTCCAGTCACAGTCCACTGTGTGGACCTTGAGCTTTACTCAGTTGGCAATGAAAGGCTGAGTGCTTGAAAGTGTTAGTGTTAAGTGTTAGCCTTAGCCTGAAGTGCCAGGTTGGCCTCCGCAGGCAGTCAGTAAATACTGTTCACAGGATTTTGATTTGCAAAATCGGCAGCTGATTACGCGTGCCAATTTGGGCTGGCCGTATCTTTCATAATGTTGGGTTTTTCTAGCAAGTGGTTAAACCGAGAACTAGCTTAATAGTTGAACCAGTCAGTTGGTGTGTTGATTCTAGTGGGAGTGTTTGATGTGGACAAATATCAGCCCACGTATTTAACAGGTACCAGAGACTTGCCCTTTCTCCAGCTTGTTGTTCATAAACGGGACTCTTTCATCGAAGGTAATTGTGTCGTTTGAAGATGATTCATGTTCTCTTATTTAACAAATGTCAAATGTTTATTGTTGTTTCGTGGATGTGTTCTGAGCTGTAATTACTGTGCCAGTTTGATGACACCGCACTAATAGGTTTAAGTTTTAATACAAGAATGACCGGCAATTACATTTTGGCAATTACTTAAAAACCCTGACTTTTTTCTTTTGTATTTTACCTTTAAATAGGCTTTTGCTATTGTATGTAATGTAGCTTCATCAACCTTTTTTGGGAGAAAATAGCCCTTTGTCTTTTGAAGTGTGTGGCAAATGAAGGATGTGGCACAAGTGCAGTACATTGGAGGTCCAAAGCATCAGCCAAAGACGAGATTTATTTCAAGCTTGCCTCCATTTTGCTGTCGAGATCTAGTGTGATAAATTCAGTATACGCGTGGACTACCTATTGTGGCTACCATCACTGTAGTAGACCCATGACAGACAATCATAATGGTGTGTGAATCGTTATCATGCTGAAACAATGGTTCAAACTATAACGATTTTCCTAAAGCCTGTACACAAAGCCTTTACTTTTGATTTTATTTTATGGTGTAACCTGGCTCCATTACTTCACATCTGGGTTTTAAAAAGCTTATTAACCGCCTTTTGTGAAGCCTTTTTCATTAAATTGCAGAGAGCACTGTTCGTATTGCATCACCCCGAGAGAATCTAAGAGTTTATACTTTTAATTTCCTGACATAAAAGTCCTTTTCAAGAAACAACCGGGAGGCCTTTTTCTGTATGGGCTCTGTTTGGTACCCTGTGAAGTGTTTTATGATATACACTCAGTTCCCCGGTTTGTGATTCAGTTTATTTTTATCTTTATTTATCTCCTTGCACAGTGGCAGATTCGGTAGCACATCGGTCAGAAGAGCATTTCCTCTAACCCGTCTCTTATGTCTTGTCTCTCTAGGTTCCCCGTGTGCAGTGACTGGCCTCTTCTCTATCCTTCTCTGCCCGCCCCCTGCACGTACCCGGTGCAGCCTCAAACCCTGAGCTCACAGACTGCGCTGCTACTCAAGAACCTATGGCTTGTGGTACCCTATCCATGGCCATAGGCCCCAGGCTCCGGCTGGTCGAGTCTTCCTTGGGCCCTGTGCTGCTGGTGTTGCTGGTGTCAGGGCTCGGTCCGGCGCTCTGCCACAAGATCTACACCAACACGTGGGCCGTCCACATTCCTGGAGGTCAGGAGGTCGCTGAACAGGTTGCCAGCAAACACGGTTTCATCAACCACGGACACGTAAGTCTCCTGTCATCCTGTCAATGTCCTTCTTTTTTGTTTGTTGAATTCCCAGTTCTTCAGGAGAACGAAGCACACTTCTGGTGTTTTCTTTTTTTTTGGGCAGTGAATAATGTATGACTTTGCTGTCTTATGAAATGCATGTCAAAGGGAGATGGTGAGAAGTTAGGCATGTTATTTCTTATGGATTTTATTACTAATGGTTTATTTATTGAATTGCAGCACATTGTCACACGGGCACTAAACTTGAATAATTCATTTTTAGTTTGTTCTTATTTCAACTTTTGAAAGGTAACCTTCACAGTGTTACTTTCTACCTACTGCCGTTCAAGATGACCTAGTGGCTAGCTTATCCAGGTCAGCCTGCCTGTGTCAGCCGGTGGCATACTGACCGGACCTTGTCTCATAGCTGTCTGACCCTACGTTGCTTGTTAGAGAGAGAGAGGGAGGGAGAGAGAGAGTCTCTCTCTCTCTCTCTGTGTGTGTGTGTGTGTGTGTGTGTGTGTGTGTGTGTGTGTGTGTGTGTGTGTGTGTGTGTGTGTGTGTGTGTGTGTGTGTGTCTGTGTGTGTGTGTGTGTGTGTGTCCGTCC
>OOFB01038006.1:42212-57819 GCA_900323305.1 Trachyrincus murrayi
AGAGATGTAATGGATGCTTTTGTATGTTATAGGTCTTCGGTGATTACTATCACTTCCGACACCGTGCTGTGGAGAAGAGGTCCCTCTCAGATCACCGGGGGACACATGTCCGTCTACACAGGGAGCCACGGGTAAGGTCTTTAATCTGAGTTTAGTGTTTCGCTGCAATCTCACCTTCCCATGCCAGAAAGGGTCTTCTATTTCCAATTGGTAGAGATGTAGTGTCCTGGTATAGCAGTATTTCACCCATGTGAGGGATTGTGGTTTGTTGATGTCAAAACAGATTAGATAACTGTTCTAGACACATACAGTATGTCAGTCTGGTCGGCAAAAGGGTTTACAAGAAAGGACTTGAATAGCAGAGGAATCCTGATCTAGATCTACGCACCCATTATTTAGCCATGACCACGGGCCACTTATCCAACGCTGTCTCTAAACATCTCGCCTATTCCTGTAACATCAACACGCATGCAACATTACAGGTCTTTTTACAACACCTCCCTGGGTGGGGATAATCAGTTGCTATATTTAGATTAGTAAAATAACAATGGGTAATTGCTTCATGCGAAATATGTGGCTGTCGAGAAAATTGTTTAGTTGCAGTACACGCAAAGACGATTGGGCAAATCTGAAGGCGAATTGCAAATCGAATAATCAATTTGCAGTTGCATTGCCTCCTTCCTATGGCAGCAATAGCGCCTTCCTCTTTAACAACACCAGTTAGCTGTAGGACTGTAGGACTCTCACTAGATACTCTGAGATCACCATAGCTTGTTCGGGGGTTGAGGCTACAATTTGCTTTGGGAACTCTATTCTTGATATCGGTGTCCTGGTTCAGCTGTGTGGCCATCCAGATCAGGTGCATATTGGGAAATGTATTTTTCGTCCCGTCCTCACTTAGAAAAACTGGCACAGCTCCCTAGACTCCTCCTCTGGGATTTCCTCTTCTATTTCCTGTTGTCGAATTCCTTTTTGTCCAGAGCACCTCTGAAAGAGACTGTGTAGTTGAGTCACCACCAGTGTTTGCATTTTACTGCCTGGCTGAGATCGTGTTGTCCCTCCCTCTAGTGATCAACTATATACTGTTGAATTTTTTTTGAACTTTTATAGCATCTTTTTTTTTTTTGGGGGGCTTTTTATAATCTCAATGTACTTGGCGCATGAACGCTTAGCACTCATATTTGACACCTTTGCTGCAGCAAATATCATTTGATCAAAGCACCTGACATCAATCGACATTCAGTGCAAAGTGCCAGGCTATGAATATATTTATTCTTGTTGATTTATTTATTCATCTCCCCCCCAGTGCTAGAACAACACTGAACATCTAAATAAAGTAGACAGTTTAAAACAATGAATAACATAACTGCACACTGTTTTATAAGAAAATCCTATTTAGAGAAAATGACTGGGGTTTTTAGAAGAACGTCCCTATAATGTAAAGGCGTAATTAATTCTAAACGGATGGCGCTCCCCTGAGTGACGTGAGCAAGTCTACTGCCTGCCCCAGTGCTGCTGGTTTAGCCTCTAGCTGATGGAAAGTATGATCCCTGCTTATTGACTGCAGTCTGTTTTAATGTCCAACTGCACAATATCAGTGTCTGACTGGTGTCGAGGGAGTAGTAGCCGTTCTAAGCTGTATTAATGTGTTCAATACATGTGTTGCAGCCACTGTTGTGCTATCATTCAGTATAACCAAGTTTCTTTATGGCTCTTGTCCGCGGAAAGAATATGGTTGATTTCTGCAATAGAGGGGTGTGTGTGTGTGTGTGTGTGTGTGTGTGTGTGTGTGTGTGTGTGTGTGTGTGTGTGTGTGTGTGTGTGTGTGTGTGTGTGTGTGTGTGTGTGTGTGTGTGTGTGGGTGTGTGTGTGTGTGTGTGGGTGTGTGTGTGTGTGTGTGTGTGTGTGTGTGTGTGTGTGTGTGTGTGTGTGTGTGTGTGTGTGTGTGTGTGTGTGTGTGTGTGTGTGTGTGTGTGTGTGTGTGTGTGTGTGTGTGTGTGTGTGTGCTGACGTAAAGTCCTATCTGTTCAAACCATTAACTTTTCAGGCTATATGTGGACACTACACTGAGTTGCGATTGCTCTTGACAAATGAAAATGTTTATAGAGCGATACGATTGGGCTGGGATCCCAGACAGACCAGTTTTTGTATTATCGTAAATGTGTAGTACAATGGGCACACCCACCTTGAAACTTTTTACTAGAGGCATATCTTGGAGTCTGGTTAGGTTTTATCTGGTAATGTGCTTTGTTTAAATGTTTCAGTTGTTGTTATTATTAACATTTATTACACATTGTATTCTAATTACTTCAGTAACTACTTTAGCAATGCATTCATTGTGGATTATGGTAGAGCTCCAATTTGTGGGTAATTTGTTAGAAGGGACATAGCCATCTGTCAGCTATTAGCGAGTTAAATGCTCTGTGAGAATATCAGTTTCTAGTTGACTCTGCGCCTGCCTCTGTATGAGCCAATTTAGATTTTGGACCGCTCCCGGCTCATTTCGGCATCTCTTCCCTGATTGGTTCGGGGAATCGATCTTTCCTGTCAATCACAGGTGCGTGAATGCAACACTTCTCAATGGCGGAGAACCTTGGGGAGCGAGGGAGCAGAGCAGGAGGGGACGTTTCTTGGGTTGTTAAGTTTCAAAATCTTGCTCTTTTCTGCTCTCTCTTCACAACTCTCGAATCTTTGAGAAGACTATATCAAGTCTGAGGAAAGAATATCCTGCAGGATGTGACATTGTACCCAGCTACCCTATGCTGTATGCTAACATGATGTTATTTTAGTTTTGTTTTTGGTATTACGCATTATTGTCACTGCTACTGTGACGGTTTCACAGAGAAGTACAGTAGTCCCAGCTAACCTGAATAAAGAGTGCTTGAGCAGTGGTTGAAAGGCTTTTGTAGTAATTGTATGTACACAATTGTATGGAGGTCAAGGTCAAGCCTTATTTCGTACTTATCCAAACTAGAATTCAACGATTAGATCAGGATTTCCCAGACATTTGGAGGCATGCAAAGCAATATAGTGGCATCAGTTCCACTATATTTTAATTTAGCATTAATCAGTAGATTTTGTTTAAGAACCACTGCACTTACTCATTATTAGTGCAGTGTTTATATATATTTGTGTAAGTATTTATTACATCATTCTTTTTTTTAACCTTAGTACATCACGGCCAAACACACCCGAGATAGGCTGTCTGTAGGCTCTCTCCTCTCCAAGGGCACCCTCCGCAAAACCGATAGGAGAACGGATACCAGATTCAGTATCCAGTGTTCAACGACTAGAAAGGCATCAGAATGTGGTCTGCATCTCTATATCTGAAAGGAGTACACATGGACTGTTGCATAATCAGGTTTAATTGGACTCCTGAATGCAGCTAGATCGTGTCACTCCTTTGTCAAACTCCACTATCCATACTTCTTTTCTCTCTGTATAATGGCCTGTTCCCACATACACACAAAGCACACACACGCTTCACCCTATACAGTCCATGGTTTAACAATTCAACGAGACATCCGTTGAATGTGTGTGTATATTCGCTAGGTCTACAGTTCTAACATTGTCAGGAAATGAAAACATATTTGTGGAACTGTTCCACGTGTTTGTTCTTGTATCAATATCCCCAATTAAACAACCAAAGCACAAGCTGAGCAAATAGAAGCATTGTTGACCTTAGTCGAGTCGGTGGAGTGGAACTCTATGATTACTTGGAAGCCATATTTTCCTGTTAAGGTTTTGTTTGAGCAAGTGCTCGGCATATTTCAGTACAGGTTACAAAGTAAACATTTTCTACCTTTTTTTACTTCGCTGTTCCTTAACACAGACGAGGGATGATGGCTCAATTAACTAAGTTATTGAAGCAGGAGAAAAACTGCCACTTCATGTTGTTTCATTACAGATGACAACGGTAAGATAAATGTCATTTCAACCGATTCCACGGTGGCAGCAGTTTAGCAAATGTTCACGATGCCTTCCCTCTGTGTGTTCACTTTATTCTCCTTGGTATAGTAATGTGTTTAGGTGGCTTTTGTGCAGCCATGAATGTCACCTTGATCGATTTTTTTATTGTATTTAGTATTTTTTTCCCCCCGCCGTACCTCCATCCTGCACATCTTGTCATCTTGCAGCGACAGAAAGTGCTGCGGTGCGTGCATTAGTTGTCCTTCATGTCGTCCGCAGCGTCCTTGCTCCTCCGCTGTCTTCCAGTGCGTCTTTGCTGACATGTCTTTCCTCTCTCTCTCTCTCTCTCTCTCTCTCTCTCTCTCTCTCTCTCTCTCTCTCTCTCTCTCTCATATATATATATATGTATTCTTGTTTTGCATCAAAGTCAGCCTCAGGAGCTATATAGGGGAGTATATAATACTCTATGCTGCTTTTCACCACAGGCAAGGCATCCCCTTCAGCACGAGCATTTGTTTTCAACACACGCAGACTGGCATGCATGCATGCATGCACGCACGCACACGAATGCATGGCGATGTCGGATGCATTTGGAGGTGACGAACAAATGACAATGCCCCAAATCCACAATGTTGAATTAGCGTTGGAATTCCCTGGCCCCTGTTGTGCGGTCTCATTAGCGAGGAACCCGTGGTACCCCTGTGTCTGTAATCACCGATGGCTGCCACCCACTGTGGATTAGGATCCCCGTTGATTCAGTTGATACTGTGACACCGCGTGGCGTCCTTATTATGGCTGCTAATGTTCTCCTCATCTGCAGCTAACCGCCCGATAACCGTTCCTGGTAGGTTGTTTAACTGGCTTCCGTCCTAGTAGGTGATTCAATGGCGTTTGTCTGTGTTTCACGCATCTCTTCTCCTCAGGTGCTGTGGGCCGAGCAGCAGGTGGTGAAACAGAGGAGGAAGAGGGACGTATACACGGAGCCTTCAGATCCAAAGTTCGGAGACCAGTGGTACCTGGTGAGTTGTACCAAGCCATCCACACGCAGGGGTTGTCTGTGTAGGCGCAAGGGCACAAGAGCTAATAACGAGTAGCGAGTAAAAATGGGAGAGTAAAACATGCAAAAAAAAGTAAGACTTCAGACAAGTTGATTTGCCTCCTGTCTGTCACAATGAAACGTGTTCAGTCTATTGAAATCTAAAGGAGTGTGCTCTTCATCTCTCTCCATCACTCTCTCGCTGTATCTATCTCGGAATCTCTCCAGTAATAATAATGCCATTAATAATTGCAATGAGGTTTCGCACAAATTCAATGCTGTGGCCTTCATCCTCGCTTGTTTTCCCTGGTTGTGTTTTAATAGCAATACATTCCAGCCTTCTCTTGACATTGGGCCTCATCGGCCCCCTGAAAATAATATTGACACAGTGTATGCATATTCACAATCAAGAATGTTCCATGTTTCTGGATTTCTTATTTAATGTGTGGACCTTGTCCATCACCTTGTGCTAATATTTATTTCATTTCCACTGTTTAAGGTGTCAGTTATGTTGTCCAAATGGGGACCTACAGACGATAGACCATCATGATCTGACAGATGTTAAGAACTCTAGTGTCGTCTGTCGAGGACGGTTAAGGGGGAGCGGTTGCGTTTGAGACCCGTCGCCGTCAACTCTGTGTGCGTTCTAAAATAAGAGCCTTGCTGAAGCGCGCAGGAAGAAATGGCATTTAACCAAATGCCAGTCTGAATGTCAAAAGCAGTGGACACTGATTTGCTATTTGCCCATTCTTTGCTGACAGAGCCACTCATGGGAGGATCTGCTGTTAACTGAGATAAAAGATCAAGGCCCGCAACGCTGTCTATAATACAGTCTACAATATCTCATACTTTCTACCCGCCACGCACTGAGGAGAATGACTGATCTTCTCTTGGTGTCAAAACCATGTCTCTAGTCAAAATGTGTCGACAAATCTTTGTTTTCCATCCATGCCATTGATAAAGAGTTTGATTAATAGAATGTCTTTTTTTTAAATGTGTTCTTTTTCCTCTCGTGTTCAGAACAACGCCAACCACCGTGACCTGAATGTGAAGGGTGCATGGGAATTGGGCTATACAGGAAAGGGGGTGGTGGTTTCTATTCTTGATGATGGAATAGAGCAGAACCACCCCGACTTGGCACAAAACTATGTAAGGATCTTCCTGTTTCACAGCTTGGACAAAAACAAACTGGCACCACATGAACGTGTGGACCTAAGACACCCCTTTTGGCACTTTGAAAAACGACTGTTAATTTTAGCAATCCTTTCATGCGACTCAATTAAAGCTTGTTAGATTTTTTTGTTGTTGTTGTTGTTTTGGCTATTCTGTTACGAAATCAATTTTACGTCATGCTTCTACGCATATTATTAACTTGTTATCTTGTTCATGTTGGCCTAGCTTTGCGTTTGTCATTTGATTCTGTGGAGATAAACAAGTACATCCAGCTGCTGTTTTGTAAAACTCAGAGCCTGACCCGCATCTCTTTGGGTTGTTTATAAACATACAACAGGTGTTTACGTACGCTTTGATTTTGAAAAGTAAGAGTAAGAGTAAAAAAAAACAACCTTTCTGTTGTCCATAGCGATGGATTAGCTGATCGCTGGCTGGGGCCTGTCCTGTTCTGACAGTTAATGTCTCTCTTTAGGACCCTGATGCTAGCTACGATGTGAACGATGGCGACCAAGATCCTCAGCCACGATACACACAACTTGATGACAACAGGTAAATACAACTCCAAATCAATAACTTCTTATTCTGGAACTTGGACTGACATCTAATCACATATAAACTCTTAATGGCTCAACAAATGCATCACAGATGTTTTTAATATAAAACTAAATCTAGGTTCATGGTGGTTTCATTTGTTTTCAGAATTAAAATATATATATATATTTATTAATTTTTTGTTTGTTTGTTGGTGTAGCCTGTTATATTTTCCATCCAGTTGTGGCTCTTGCATCACCTCATTAAAACGATTGTGAAGGTGGCTAACACATACTTAACACATACTTATACATATCTAGCAAAGACTATTTATTTTTTCCAGCAATTTGACGTTCTTTCCATGTCAAATAAGGTAATAAAAGAGTTTGCCTCATAGCTGACCCAGCTGCCTCTGGAGCATCTCTTTAGTTAGTCTAAACGCGGAGTAAGTGAGTGAAGAAATCAGCTTTTATTGCCCTGGCCTCTGCAGATCGTATATGGAGATGTTTACCGCTGCTGTGGCATCTTGAGACAACTGATTGAATTAAGTTTGTTGGTGTTAACAGTACGGAGAAATGCCTCATGACTTGGGAGAACTCACTGTCTCCCTTCCCCCCCCCCCCCCCCCCCCATCCTGTCTATATCCACTGTGGCTTTAATTTGTTATTTGTGGCAGTCTGTCCAATGTGGGCCATTGGCCAAATGGCTTTCTTTTTTGCATCGTAAAGCTCACTGATGGTGGGAAGAGTGTGTCAGAGTTGGGCGCTGATGAAAGCCAAACAGCCCAGAGTTAAGACTGAGTGCTAAAGATGACCCGGAGGAACACTGCCAGGTCCGACTGCTCCCCTCCATGTACTCTACTGTGGGCCGGGGGGCGGAGTCCGGCTCACTATAAATACCAGTGTGAACGCAAGTGTGGTGTTTACGTTGGTTACCTAAGGTTTATACAGCGGATGAGACGAGGCATACATTCCTAATTATATCAATACCGTTCAACATCAATTGTAATGTTAATAAACGTGTTGCTAATTCTGTTCCTTGGTCTAAATCCAGTTGGACATTTATGGGCAAAAGAAAGTATCTTTTTTTTTCACCACTACTATCCAATAGTGAATGATGGAATTTCTTGTTAGGGGGGAAATGCCACAGTTTTCCAATAAAGACCTCGGAATGTATGCCAAGATATGCTTGAGTGCTTTTAGCAGCTCATAGTGGCTCCAAGCCCAGTTAAAAAAATAAAAAATAAAAAACGGTTGACGTTTCCTCCATTTCTGGATGCTTTCTCTCGCTCTCTGTAGCCTACAATCCTGGTTCACCCGGCCTCTTATCTCCTGCCATCCAGCTCTCCTCTGCTTCCCTGTGGCGGGACCGCGTGTGCGTGTGCGTGCGTATGCGTGTGTGTGCGCTATAGCGGTTTGGTTAGTCTGGATGCATGTCCCAGCGCCCAGTGGGCAAGCGGGTGCGATGCAGAAGGTAGTGTATGTAAGGGGTCTGTTCCTTGCAGAAAGCCCACCTCTGTTCACCTCCATAAAGCGTTCTTTCTTCCTAGGGGGCATACGGTGAGCAGCTAGGATGGCTCCGCAGCAATGTGTCCATTCAGAGCCGTGTTTGTCCTGGACAACACGCCATCTAGCTCTGCAGTGTGCCAGGGCTTCTTCTCCTGACTGACTGCTTTTAAAGTGCTGTTTTTTCCCTCTTAACCGTAAAGATTAGGACACTTTTTTGAAGGAGTTTCTGAAGGAGTAGAATTTAGCGTTAGAAATGGTTTGACTATGTCTGGAGTGAGTGTGGTTAATGGCTGGTTTCAGCAGCCTCACCCAGCCCGAGTCAGTCTGACTCGGGCTGGGTGAGGCTGCTGAAACCAGCCATCACCACGCACACTCTGGGAGAGAGCTGTTTACCACCTGCTCGGGCCGTAACCTCTCGCTAACTCTCCAATAAACTGGATGTAGCAACATCTACCTGTGTCCTGGTTGTCGGAGGAGCCCAGTGAAGCCACTTTGGTGACACGTAGCAGGAGCTACTGCCACGATGTCGTTGTGAGCCGGTCCACAGATCCACTTTGGAAAACAAATGTTACTGCTCAACCGGATTGACAACACTTGTCTGCTTGGTTGTGCAGCAGTCTGTCTACTGTCCACAATGAAAGCCAGACTGGAACAAAGCGTGTTAACACTAAACATGCCTTGGATTGCTCGCAGATGTACTACTGTCATTGACTTAAAGCGGTCCGCTTATTAGCCGGTAGCCAAACATAATATGGTGTTCGTCAATGCAGGCAGTTTTCTTTACATTACATTTTCTGGGAACGGACATGAAGATGTCTGAAACATGAACTTCAATAACAACTTGAATAAGGCCATGGTGTTTTGGTGTATTCTGCCTGTATGCTCGATTTGATAAATAAGCAGTTTCGGTGTAATCTGTTTATTTTTTATGTTGGCACATAACCGTGTAAGAGAGGTATGTTCAAGTTCCTCTGCAACTCTTTTTTTTTATTTGTACCTTTAATCATTATGACACCATGTTTCTCCTTCCCTGCCTTTTGTAATACAACTGGCTTCACCTCCATAAACTCCTGTGAAACACCTTGGTTTGCGATATGTTAGGAAAAGAAGATAAAATACAAATACAAATCTATTTCTTTAGTTTTTCAGTCTGGCAGCAGTGTATTTGAGACACTATCTTCCACTTCTGTATGTGAAATGCCTTGCTGCCATACTGAAGTTGTATTACTCCTATAAAAGATCTTCCGCAGTGCAGGGAAATATTTCCTTTTTTTCTTTCTGGAGCGGTGCAGCAGGTTGATCGATTTTTGTATTCACTTCAGTCTTTCAAGAGGCTCTCTCTATAGACCTCATTTAGCATGCCCTATAAACATTACCAGATCCTGTCCCATAGAACAGCTCATTAGTAAACTGATTATAAATATGAGCAGGGAACAGTTGTCCAGAGTTACCTTTGAGGCCCCGGCGACGGCCCACAGACTAATGATCATCAGCCAGTGCCATTGGCCAAGCCTCAGAGAGCTCTAATGATTTCTCTAGCTAATTAGGCAAATGCAAGTTGGAAAAACTGAAAAGTGAACTATGGGTGTCACTTCCCTTTTATAAATCCCAGTTCTGTTGAGCGCACTTGGACTTGCTCCAGGGGGAACTGTGAACAATGCTCGTTATGTCAAAGCGTTATGTTTTTATGTTTAATCTGACGTGAAGTTTATATAAATGCAGGTTGGGTTAAAAAGCTGTTTTTTTTACCCTTAAGTCAAGTCAATAATTGTATAATTAAGCAGCGTCACACTGTCACACATGACAAATATTAGTCTTTCTTTATGTTTCTATGTTCAAAAATAGCTTAGTTGTTAAATGGTTTGAATAAGCCATGTAATCTCTATGGGACTAATAAACCATGTAATCTCTATGGGGCTATTACTGGTTGTTTTATTCTTGCTTTTGTCCTATGTTATGCTGTGTTAATAAATAACATTCATATCACAAGTTAAAGGTTATACGGCATTGTAAAAGTATCTGATTTAGTAGTATTATTCTGTTTCGTTGTGTTGTGATGCTAAGATTCAAAATAGTCCATATTGTAAACCTATCATTCACAAGTCTGGTCTGCTGTGACTATTTAAAACCCATTTAATCTCGTTAGAGCTAGCGTCCGCGCTGGGTTTAGACGGGTATTGATTCACATTAACGCTGTCCTGTCCACTGTGGTGCCAAGACACTGTTTTGATGTGTCCATCTGATGGTGGGGTGTATTTAAGTGTGGTTAAGTGGTCTCTGTAGAGGTGTACACACAGTCTTCCAGAGTGATAATGGCACTGGCGACGGGAGGCATGAATATTAATGTTGTTGTTAACCTTGGGACAGGCACCCTGTTGAAAGCTAAGCTCTTCATGTATTGTGTCCACTACAGGCCTATGTATCCACAAGCAGAGTAGAAGACTCGTGTGTAGCTTTTGTTCTAATGTAATGTGGTGCAAGAATAGTATTATGTGCTTTGTTTTGTTTAAGCTGTGGCTGATAAACTTTATGATCAACATGAGTAAATACACATAACATGTTGAACGCCTCCGCTAGCCTATTGCCTATGGCCTATTGCAGTCTTTAGTATTTTTAGCTGGTTCTCTCTCCTTCGTCTGTTATTCTGACCCAGTGCTTCCTCGGAGCAGTCTGAGAAGCTCTTGCGATCCAGTGGGCAAAACCGCACATTGAAAGTGGATCGTGAGTGTTCATCCTTTCACCAGAACTGAGGAGTGCACCTGAGTGGGAACTCTTATGATTGACTCCTGCTCACTCCAAAACTAAAGCCAACCGTGAGCTGCCTGGAGGGCCAGAACTTACCAGAGAACCTTGTGCACACAATGGAAGCTCTTCATGGCAACTGGCTAATCTAATTCACTGTTTCCTCCCTGGTGTAATGGTAGCATGTCATCTAATTTCTCCTCGTCCTTGGCTTCAATCGCCCCCGCTACAAAGCACCACAAGGTCGCGGCGGCTGTGAGAGCACAGGCTTTGTGTGGCCTGATCTGAACTCATCAAATGAATATTTTCCCAAGGATCAATAGGAATGCGACGCCAGGAGCATGCCTCCTTGATTTAGTTTGATGTCGATATACAGCTCCAGCGACAGCAGCGGAGGATTTACCTTCGTCTGTATGGACCTCTTCATCTTTCGGTGGGATGAGTTCAGTGAATTAGTATTTCGGGGCAGGAAATTGCGTTAACCCGATGCCCGATGTTCTTTATTACCATCATTGAATTGCAGTATTCTGCGTACTGTAAATTTATTCATTGAAACAATGAGTCTGCATTTCTTTTCTGTACATCCTTTTAAACATTCAAACCCCCCCCCCCCCCACCATATGTCCCTGCCCCCCCTCCCTCTCTCTTCCTACCTCTCTCCCTGTGTCTCACCCTCTCTCTCTAGACATGGCACACGGTGTGCAGGAGAGGTCGCAGCTGTGGCTAACAATGGAATCTGCGGCGTTGGCGTGGCTTATAATGCAAAGATCGGAGGTATTGTTTAAGGATGTCTCTCTCTCTCTCTCTCTCTCTCTCTCTCTCTCTCTCTCTCTCTCTCTCCTCCCTCTCTCTCTCTCTCTTTCTCTCTCTCCCCCCCTCTCTCTCTCTCTCTCTCTCTCTCTCTCTCTCTCTCTCTCTCTCTCTCTCTCTCTCTCTCTCTCTCTCTCTCTCTCTCTCTGGTTCTTCACTTTACATTTCTCTCTCTCTGGTTCTTCACTTTACATTTCATCCTCAATTTCATCTCACATTTATTCCCCCCCCCCACTGCCAAGACGGATAAAAAAAACAATGCTAGTCTTGTTGCTTCACTTCCTTCCTTCAAGGTGATTGCTCAGTAGGCTAGTTTAAGTACCCATGAATACATCTCAGCAGGAGGTACACAAACATGCGATGCAGGTATGCGTGTTTGTGTCTGAACGGGTTTTGCATATGTGGATCAAATCTTTTATTCCTTTTTAAAAAAGTTTCCTTTATCATAGATCCATTCTGTGCGTATCCACTTTATCAATAGTGGTCATAATAGTCATTATTTTTCACATTTTGAAGAACGCTGACGAGTGTGATGGATAAAGGCAATACCACAGAGAAGCATAGTAGCAGATCATTCTTCATATTCATTTAACCTGGGGACATTGAAATGTTTTGTAAACATAAAAAAGGAAATGTGTTGATAGTAATCGCAGAATATATGGATAACCGTGAAGATTCGGGAAGTACGATGGAAAAGCAGGTCAATAAAAATGTGATCTGGAGCGGTGTGGGAGAATGTATAGATTCTTGGCTTCCCCTTATCTCTTCATGGAGATTCTTCCAGAGTTATCCCTCGCTGGGAAAGTCTCCACTGGTCATAATGGATAGGTTCAGTACACTCCAGTCTTATCCCTTAGATACAATAGTGCATTCGACGGAGAAAGAGGCATTAATACATTGTAGATATATTGTAGTGTTTGCTAATATGCAAATGTAAAGCTATTTGTGCTAGTGAACGTGCCCTATTTAAAATGCTAATTTGATTGCGTTGTTGAACTGTATTAGATATGGGATGTGCTCCATGATGTGCTAGTGTTTATGGTAGACATATTTGAAGTCAGGCTACAGTTGCATAATACCGAATTTTCCTGTTTTTGTTACTCATATCTGTGCCAGAATGTTATTACATTTCACTTGAATTCTACGCACAACGAAAACTTGTTTTTAAATCCAAGAATAAGCAAACGTGTTTAAATGTTTTTGTCTGGCTGATTGTGTGGCTGTGATTTAGTTACAATCTTAATGGCCTTACATTGAAAGCAGGTAATTTCCCTTTCAGTACCACACTCACCCTCCTCACCCAAGGAACTAGTATACTACCTACAATATTATCAAACTTTTCTTAAAACGACCAAGCCAGTGTCCACCCGTCTCCTTGCTTCATATACTGTACGACATGCACAAGAGATGCATGTTTTTTTCCCCCACAAATAATTGCCTCTGTCGTACAGTACTCGCCCAGCATGTGCTCTGCTTTTAATTAGAACATGCATTCATTTATTCGAAGCGCTGCGTTGCTTCTGGGCATACATGGGCACCCTGCTGCCTCTTCCCCCAGCTGTTGGAGCACCTTGGATCCTGTTTAAGATCTCCCTTTAAGTTGTGTCTTCATGGTCATTATAGATGGTAAATGTGCAAGGTATCCAGGTGTTGATGCGTTCCGCAAAGCCTTGCCCTCGGAATGGCGGTTTGGTTTTCAACCCCAACGAGTTGGATCTCGTGAAGCCCCGAGCGCTTGCGTTATTTTTGTTGTTGTTGAGTCAAACATTGAGTAACTGAAGTAACTGAATGTTGCTCAATTGTGTGTGTGAGGTAACCTAGCTGTCAGTGAAGGTTGGCATGTGGGCGTAGCTTGAATACAAATGACAAACGCACACGCTAAACGTGTGCGTGTGCGTGTGTGTGTGTGCGTGCGTGTGCGTGTGCGTGTGTGTGTGTGTGTGTCAATGGCTCGGAGATGCTGGAACTCGCTGGTTGAATACCGTAGCACCTGGTACGGAAAAAATACAATAAATAAGCTGTCAAGGTGTTCTGAAGCACGACAGCCAATCCCTAACTGCTCCCTGGTATATGCGTTTGCCTCCATGACAGTGGGTGAATGTGTCTGTGAGGCAGAGAATGTAATCATTCATCGTGAGAGCTTTGAGTGGCTGTAATGGCTGCCACAAACGCTATGTAGAAATGCATTCCATTGACACGCCTTCCTACACGACTCTGCTCACACACTCGCCTAGCCGGTCCATGTGGATTTAGTATTTTTGTATTATTATACTGTGTTTTTACGTTCCTCGTTTGTTGAGTATGTAGATGACGATCGGTCCCGTTGAAATATGTGTAGGAGTAGATGACTATATTAGTCCACGAGACTGCATCAGCGTCACATTGTTTTTATTTGTCTGTATCCAATACCAAAACGTATTATAACTGATCTTAGTTTTGACTGAGATGATCATGTGTTTTGGCCTCAAACAAAACCAAAACACGAAAAGTCCAAAAATAGATTTTCTCAATTTTGCAACCAATCTTCTCAATTTTTCCGTTCTGTAAACAAGGCACAAACTCCAGTTGTGATATTACTGTGTAGAGTACACCTCTAACCACAACACTCACAGCCATATAAAACACAAAAACACATTCCCCACAGCTACGTTCGTTTTAACAGAACCCCTGAGGAACGTCGCATTTAAGTAGAAACGGATCGCTTTAATATGTGAGAGGTATGCGCGTGGGCGGGTGCATATTTGGTCAAAGGCCTAACAAAGGAGTGCGTGCTTGCCCGTGTCTTCCCTGCAACCCGTGTGGCGATCTGTTGGAGAGCACACGGGCTGCCATGGAAACGCTGGCGGTGCATTGCCAGGCGCGTTTGATGCTTTCGGGAGCCCCTGAAAGCGCCGGCGTTTTGTTGACCTAAACTCTCATGCGGGCAGCGTAGAGTAACCCGACCCTCTGTGCATCAAAGGAGACCATGTTTTGTTTCGGGGATGTCCCCCACCTTCCCTCCTGTGCATGCGGGATGCAGAGATGGTTAACTCTTATCGCCTTATCGGTTGGAGCAGGAAAAGAAGAAGGACAAAAAAACGTTGAGAGGTAGATGGCAGCCGAATGGTTAAGAAAAACACACCATTTTCAACCCCTCCGGGGGCGTGCAAACTCATCTTTAAGCACAAGCCGAGGTCTTCTTCAAACAAGCAGCGGTTGTTCCCCATTGGTCACTTAAATAAGATGGCATGCGTTTCTTTTGTATTTGCCTGTCTAAGAATGCCTTTTCCTTTCTCATTTCACTAATAATTCCCTGGATCTTCATTCCACAGCAGATTTCTCATTACTCCAAAAAACTCATAACCTCTCTTTGCTGGCACATGGAGCCGTGGAATACGTAGGATTCCTCGATTAATTTAAACATGGAGGTCTTTTCTCATGGTGCTGTGTGCTCTCCTCTTGTGTCTGCTGTGTGTACTCACTGTGAAAGGCTGCCAATTTGTGATGGTTTTGTTTGCCTGTGTTGTGTGTACAGGTGTGCGCATGCTGGACGGGGAGGTTACTGATGTGGTTGAAGCCCAATCTCTCAGCTTGAACCCCCAACACATTGACATCTACAGTGCCAGCTGGGGCCCCGAGGATGATGGGAAAACTGTTGATGGTCCCGCCAAACTCGCCAAGGACGCCTTTCTGCGTGGCGTGACAGAGGTGTGTGTGTGTGTGTGTGTGTGTGTGTGTGTGTGTGTGTGTGTGTGTGTGTGTGTGTGTGTGTGTGTGTGTGTGTGTGTGTGTGTGTGTGTGTGTGTGTGTGTGTGTCACACACCACAATACACTGCCCAATTTCTGTCTCACCACTGCGAGTTACCAAGTGTTATTATGCTCCCCGTGTGTGGCTTCAGTAATTATGTATTGAGCTATT
>OOFB01038007.1:15664-30267 GCA_900323305.1 Trachyrincus murrayi
CACCCACACACACACACACACACACACACACACACACACACACACACACACACACACACACACACACACACACACACACACACACACACACACACACACACACACACAATGCCAGCCCAGGCTCTACGTGCTCCAGAGTCAACAACAGCCAAGTGGGCAGCGATATCCGCCACGCTAAAATCAATTATCCCCACGGCTCCGCTGTACAATGTGCTGTTCACGCCGAACACTAAGCTTGTGCTCGATGTAACTAACGTGTCACACACGGGGCTAGGCCTAATCTAACAGCTTTCGTTTGTCTTCCCCCACCCCCGCCAGCACCTCCACCTCCACCACCGCCGCCGCCACCACCACCTCTAGGTAGCTCCGTCTTGTCGTTCGAGGCCTCGCTGCAGCCGCGGCCCCCAGTGAAGGGATGCGTGTGCGCACACGCTCCCGAACACGGGGCGCGCTCGGTTTAAAAGGTGTCCCTTTTTTTTTCGTCTTACCGGGTCCGAGCGCTTCCATGGCCGAGGGCTCTCTCTCCGTCTCTGTCCCGGCCTGGCGGCTCCGTACCGACACTGAGATTGGGGGCGGTATCGCGAAGCTTAAAGGTGGCTAATTTAAGAAAGGGAATATAGATGCGTAGTTGACCAGCGCGAGCTCTCTCTCTCTCTCTCTCTCTCTCTCTCTCGGATGTGTTGTCTACTGACTGAGTGTGTCAGGGGTGGGGGGGGGGGCGGGCGGGAGGTGGGGGGGGGGGGGTGGATTTGTAATGTGAGCATGCGCCAGGGAGGGCGCTGGGGGAAGACGCCAGTGCGCCTGCGCAATTCGCTAGCGCTTTAAATGTGGTGGAAATGTGTCCAACAGTTGTATTTCTGTAAAAATATATATATATATATTAGCTTTACTGTGTGCCGTGACTCCCACTCGCCTTGCTCAATTTGATCCAATTGATATGCTTTTTTTTATTTATTTTTACATGATTCTGGTATGTTTCAGCCAGGGATCATTCAATAAACAGGCCTATGTGTATTTTGATCCCCACTCTTTCAGGAAAATGCATTAATGATTTGATTGGTTCATCCGTAGGCCCAAGTATCCAAACTAAACAAACATGAAAATAACAAAAATAGAAAGACTATTTTGATAAGACGTATAAGATACATACTCCAAATATAATATTTACAAAACATAATGAAGATCGCACATGTTAGAAACACACGAAAAGGTCAGAGTAGCCCACGTCCCCTATAACATAAAACAACTGGGAATGTTTGCACCTTCTCAGTCAAACCCAGCAAAAAGGCAACAACTAGAGCCATTTGCAAGAAGACTTGCTTATTTAAGACCGCTAACGAGACACTCATCAATCGCATAATCAATAACTAATTCATAATTGATCAGTTCCGCCCTTTTTTCAACAAAAAACACCGGCCGTTCCCGATACATAAATCATTCGCCACCATAGACGTCGTAAACGTGGGCCGAACCAAACCGTCCGGCCGACCAATAGGAACGCGAGACGACGTCGAGTGACACCTCGGCAGCGCGAGGGCTGCCCCAGCTGTCACAGCGCGCGAAACATTGAATATCCCATTCAGCGGCGAACAGGCGGGAGGAAGGAAGGGGGGAAGAAAAAAACCGTCCGGCGAACCCACCATCTTTTTTTAAAGGCAATTTAACAACACAAAATAGTATATTTGTACTATTAATATCACTACGACCACACTGACAAGTGAGATTGTCCGTCGGTTCGTGGAAGTCTGCCCCGCCGAGGTCCATGAAGTGTCTCTCCGTCCGTGCCAGGCTTTCGTGTACACACCGGCGGAAAGTGAGCCCGGACCGCGGCGGACAAAGATGAGCCTCGTCCCCCCTCCACAGGTACGGACACGACGCTAACCAGATAACCTGGGCACTTCAAGTCATTCAGGTGGATATAAGTTAACGATAGCCCCGGGGGGGGGGGGAGAATAAGCGTCTCGGTCATTTAAAGCCTTGGCTCCGAGTGGGGCTGCTGGCAGAGCAGGCCTGTGTAACGCCTGCACGGATACAGCTCTATCCTCAGCCCCGGTGGCTCTCCTAGTCCGTGCTAACTTCATTATGAGGTGAATAAGCAGCGATCCGTGCGACGTGTGGGCACTTTGTGTGCTAAATACTAAATAAATGATCGTATTAAGACAAAACACAGCTTGCTACGAGGCGCTAGCTGCTCTGCGCCTGCGCCGACTCATTGTTTGGAGCCGAGAGGCGCCACTAAAGACACCTAGCTTCACCGTTTGGCCACCTAGCTTCCAGTAACATGTGCACACTTGGTTTGGGCAAAAATAGTGTCACGTTATGTAGAGTTAAAGTATCCCTAACCCTAACTCTTGACTGTTTAAGAAACTCAATTCCACGCACATGAAAATCGCAGCACACTATTGCTTGGCATGTCAGAGTGGCCACAGCATCCACCGTCAGCCCTGCTAGAGAAACAACAGCAACACTCCCAGTTGGTGGTTTTGAAAAGAGCTGAGTTAAATATTAACAGTCAGTGTTTTGTGTACTCCACCAGGCTGAAGCGGTCCCTGCAGTGCTCCAGGCCCCCGGAGGGAGTGATTCTGACAGCGGCATGGGCTTCCCAGCAGAGGAGATGGTGATGGAGATGGCCAGCAAGGGCGAGCAGCCTCCAGGTAAACTGCAGCCATGAAACATTTAGATAAAGAAGCTGTTGGGGTATTGTTTACATTGGTGTGATTCGAGTTTGTTGTCAGTTAGCAGATGTGTTTATCCGAAGCACCTTGCAGTGAATTTATTTTAGATACGCGTCATTAAGGAGCACGGAAGGGTTGGCCATCTTGCTCAGGGATGCCTACAGGTAGACCTGTGGAAATTGGGGTTTCGAACCCAAAACTTTGATTGGGAGTCAAACACCCTAACTACTAGACCATCCAGCCCAGGGCTTATAGTATTTTTCAGTGATATTGTGGGAAAGGATGGAAGTTGACATGGATGTCACATCCTCCATGTTTTTTCCCCAGATTTGGACGGTGATGAAGATGATGAGATCCAGGTTCACAGGAAGCCCCGCTGTCACAAGGCCATCCGGGACAGTGACGAAGAGGGCGATGAGATGGAGACCAGTGTAAACACGGCAGATGCTCTGGTGCTCCCTGAGTCAGATGGCGAGGGGGAGGCGGAGTCCCAGAACATCAGAGAGGAGAGCAAGAAGAAGAAGAAGGGCAGGAGGATATCACGCGCACCCGTTGACAGCGAGGAGAGCGACATCGGAGAAGGAGGCGCGGAGAAGGTGGAGAAGGAGGAGGAGCTGGTGAAGATGGACGTGAAATCAAAGGAAGGGAAGCGAGAGAAGAGCAAAAGGCACAAGGAGAAGAGAGAGAAACGTAGCAAAGCGGTGGATAGGGTGAAGGCCATGAAGAACAATAAGAAGGAGAGGTTTCTTGAAGTGCATGAGGTATGTGTTTACGTTTAGTCCTTTGGCCGGTTACTGCATTACTTATCTCGTCAGTTGTAGTCGTAAGGGATGTGTAGTCCCCAGACGCAGGTTGAGACTTTCAATGGCATGTATGCGCCAAATGAAAGTCGTCATGCACGTACATTTAAGTCATATTGTCTTTGTTAACGGACACGTTTCAATGTAACCCGCCGAAAAGAAGTCGCATGCCACTCAAAGTTCTGTCAACAACTTTCCATTCCATTTCCCAGGATGCACCTCCCCCTGGCCCGCTGAATGACAGCGGCTGTCTCCTTGGAGACACAGACCTGTTTGATACCGGGTTGGATGGAGACAGTGGGGAGGAGTCTCTGGATGCCATCAGGGCAGCTGTTAAACAGAGGGTCAAAAAACACAAGGTAACCTATGTAATATGATATTACAGATAAATGCCAATACACCCCAGGATAGCGTAAAGGTTCTGCAGTGTCCGCACTAGTCCACCTGTAGACATCCTTGAGCAAAATGCCTAACCCCTACCTGATCATTTATGACACGAATCTGCATAAACTGAGTCGCTTTGGATAAAACCATCTAGATGGCAAAATGGTATGATCCACTGACATTTCATATTATTGTATATTCTTTTTTGTCGAGTTAATTTAGAGTGGGTAGCTGCTTACTTGTGTGGCGACAACAATGTAGGAGGTTTAAACAGCAAGCGAGTACTGGAGACTTGGTTCACTATGTTACATGGCATTGGGGTGAAAACCGCCGCGTGGTAGTCAGTAAGCTCTGCGGTCACTCTTTCAGGAACCCGTCTTGGATGATGATAACAACGAGGGGGAGGGCTACGAGGAGGAAGAGCCGCCGGAGAAGCCGCAGCGTGTGGTATGTGACTCTGCAGCGATGTGGGCACACCAGAGTAACGCCAGCCCCTCCTGTGTACACATCGTTGACTAGGTCGCTAATGAGGATGTGTGGTGGGCGACACCCAGTTCACAAAACTAGTCATGCAAAGTGAAGTAAAACAAAAGTGTGAGGGGGAAAAAACAGAAGACCACAGCCACTGGAGGGCTGCTGGTTCCAAGTCAATAGTTCCTCCTAGCTTATGTATTGAAGTGCCCTTGAGCAAACATCTGTTCACTCCGTAACTGCTCCTCAAGAGCTGGCCCTGCATGTGTTGTGTATATAAATGCGTGTCATATTTGCATTGTGCTAACCCTTCTCTGTGTTGGGTACTGTCCCATGTGTTACTTGAATGCAGTGCTATTAGCATTCTGCTAAGTCTCCTCTGTGTTTGGCAGGAGCGGAAGGCCGCCCGCGCTAGCAAGGAAGCTATGAAGCAGCTCCACAGTGAGTCTCAGAGGCTGGTCAGGGGTGAGTTTGATTTTACTCAATTGTTACGTCTGTCAAGTGACGAGATGTCGTTTTTTCTGCGCATTTCGTTCATATGTTGAAAAATAAATGCAAAATAACCTTGGTGTTGGATGTATATGGTGTCAGGGATTCATCTATGCCACATTTTCAATTCCATCGCATTTGCCAGTATATAAATGTATTATGGGCAGTAGACATCTGTCTGTAAGTAACACATAATCACATTTTAAAGATTGATATCTGACATCAAAAAGCTGGGGGGGGAAAGTCAATCACTAAACGGATATATAGCTTTTGCCAATTTCCTTCTGGATGGAAACAGTGGATTACATGGTCCCTGTCTGTTAACTGCTGTGGAGAATGGATAACCCTAACCCTAACCCCATGACACGTTGCCCTGCCACCAACAGAGTCTTCCCTGGGTCTGCCCTACCACATCCCACAACCCAAGAGCATCAACGACTTCTTCAAGAGGAGAGCCAGGCCCGAGGGCCCCGCCATGGCACTGCTCAAGTAATCCATTGATTCAGCATTTTTCTCCTAATGTTAGAGTTTACACCGCTACGCAGAAACGTAGCGTTCCTTCTGTGGTAATCAACTCATCAAATGAAATCACTCGATGGCGGCGTTGAATCTGTTCAACAAGGCTAACCAGACTGATGAAACCCAAGGTTCGGCTTGCTTTTTTAGCTTGATTTTAGGCTGGCTGTGTGAGGCTAGGTGGCTGTTACTGAAAGTTAACAGCCATGTTAACTTTGTGTAATATAAACCGCTGTGGCCATGGGGCGGTTATGGAAAATGTTCTGGAATATACCTGGTCAAAGAGAGCGGGAACCCTGTAACTCTTTCCTGACACACACACACACACACTAACCCTCAATGTTTGGTCCTCCTGTTAGATCTACCAAGTACCAGAAGATGATATTGGAGGTGACCCCAGCCCCACCTCCTCCGCCCACCAGGGAGCCCCAGCAGCCGGCCTCAGACCAGGACTCCACCCCTGCTCTGGATCTGGGCTGCAGCCACCTCCAGGCTCTACCTCATCCGGCCGCCACCTCCTCCCCCCAGCAGGAAATCCTCAGCCAGGGTACCAGAGAGCCGCCATCCACCCTACCTCCGGACCAGGACTCTGGCCCTACGCTCTACCTCTCAGAGAGCCTCCAGGAGTCTCTGGAAACAGACAGCCAAGAACTCAAAGCTCTGCCTTCAGATCTGGAGGGGGGAGAGAACGGACCCCCGGGTGCTCAGACAGGGCCGCACCAGTCCTCAGCCTCGCCTGGTTCTCAAGCCCAGCGAGCAGAAGCTCTCGCCGGGGACGATTGTTCGGTCCACGCCCCTCTGACTCCCCGGTCGGATGTGTGCATGGATGGTGTTGGCGCTGCCGTTGTTGCAGGGTCTCAGGGGCCCGCCGTCAAGCCCAAGAAGGACAGGCTGGCTCGGCTGAGAGAGCTGGGACTGGACCCTCCTCCCGTCGCCAAACTGTGTGCCGATGACGGGGTGTTTGTCCACCTGGAGCCCGCTCAGCCCAACCCTGGTAAGGAGAACCAGACTACCCACCTCAGCGACATGGTTATTCTAATGTTGTGGTATAGGTATCGCCCTACTTAGTGTAATGGTCACTTAGTTAAAATTTTGTCTAGCATTGCACATTTGTGATCAAATATTTATTCTTTTTATTTTGCTGCTTGGTGAAAGAATGTCTCAGCGGCCCATATTACTAATCACCGATCAATAATGTTTAGTAGATGGCTCATGCTTAAACTGTTATGTCAATATTGAGCAGACAGTATTTCCATCGCACTGTAAATGGATTTATTCATAATGTATTATATTCTGTCTGTTATATTCTATCACGAGGCTGTTGCTTAAACGAGCCCTAACCCAGAGCAGAAGGTTGGGCTGTTTTCATTACAAGCCGGTCATCAGCTGCATACGAAGACGTCTTTTTCCTTAACTTCTCAAGTTCTGAATGTTTTTATTCATAATTTTAAGAAGTGATGGATCCCGAATGGCCTGGATAGACAACCATGCAGATTGGACTGTTCACTTTAAAGGAAAACCAAACCCTAAAACAACGTATTTTAGAAGAAACGTGATGTAGTTGGTTGCATAGTCGTGATATGGATTGATCCAGGTTGATACGTTTTAAAAACGTAGGATAAGATGTAAATATGGACTCAAATTGCCCTCTATGGGTTAAACGTGTGCTATTGCATGAGTTACCTGTTATTGGCTGTTTCGGGTTACCAGGTAACGTCAATCAAACGTTCTGGTTTTACAATAATGACCGCCCACCAGGAACGTGCCGGCATCAACACTGAAAGTGAAATGTAGAGTAGCATAGCGCTACTGTGGCGGTGTATTAAAAACATCACACATCCCAATAGCAGTTCATGTAGTTTGTAGATAGATACTGGATATTGAACAGATATTCACGCTCGCTGTAATTCAGGTGTGGAGGCCCTGAAGGAGCGCTACCTCCGCCACCTGCAGCCCGTGGTGCGGCCGCAGGGGGAGAGCAACGTGCAGCTCAGCATCGTCCGCAAGGCCAGCACCCCCTCTGGCCAGGTGGAGCTGCAGGCCGAGTCCATCACGGTCACCATCAAGGAGGGAGCCGAGGAACCCTCGGCAGCCAAAGCTGGTAAGCACTGGCTTACCTTAAAAACGTCCACGCTGTATGGATGTGTTTTTGGTAGTTATTAGGAACGGGAATCGGCAGGGACCTCACGATACGATTTCTGAGCGCGGTTCTGTAAACGTATGCGTTCGGCGATTTGAACACATTGAGCCTACCGTTGGGGTAGTGGGTGTTTTAAATGATGTAGTTTCACTTTCCCGTATTGCCTGTGTAATACGATTTTAGTTTCCAATGTCTTTGTGTCACTTTGCCACGTCGTCGTGTGGCGGGAGGAAAAGTGTTAGGATCACAAAGTGTTTTGTGATGTAGTAACGTGTTCCTGGGGTGTCTCGCCTCCTCTGCAGGGGAGAGGCTCAGCAGTCTGAAGCAGCGTCTGCAGCAGGCCATGGCGCTACGCAGACAGGAGGAGAGGGCCCGCAAGGCCGCTCTGCATCGCCTTGACAACGAAGAGTGTGAGGAGGAGGAGGAGGAGGAAGAGGACATGACCGACGACTCGGAGGCAGAGGTGTGTGTGTGTGTGTGTGTGTGTGTGTGTGTGTGTGTGTGTGTGTGTGTGTGTGTGTGTGTGTGTGTGTGTGTGTGTGTGTGGTTGATAAGGAGATGAACTCAAATGTGACAATATTGTGGATCAATGTTGACTTTCAATTGCCTGTACCTCTGCAGGATGTAGACGACCTGCTAGGAGGAGGAGGAGGTGATGAGGACGAGGAAGATGGCAGCGTGGCTCCCAGCATCAGAAGCCCCTCCCCCGTGGCGTTGAAGCCCACCCGCTCCATCAGCGACCTCATCAACGGCGACGGAACGCTCATGCTGTTCGCCGGGAATTCCTGCTCCCGCATGTACGCACCTCTGGATTTATAACACGCCAAGTAGCGTGTGTTCATAGAGAGCGTTTAAAAACTACTTGAGTTGGACAGTTTAAAAATTGGCTAAAAAAATGATTAAAACAAAATGTAACTGTGTAAAACAACTAGTCAGTTAAGACGGGCCTATGCGTCTGTGTGAATAGGTTGTGTTTTACTGATATTTGAAGAGCCTTGAATGGTTTTTACTGTGTATTTAGTCTATTGTGTGTGTGTGTGTGTGTATATATACAGGATTGTCTTTCCTGTCACATGTAAGCTGGAGTACAGTACTGAACACCGATTGGTTGTTTTGTTTTGATTTGATCCAGGGATGGGGCCAGGAAGAGGGCTCCTTCAGGCCCAGACACCGATTCTAAAATGGGTAAGCACATCTGCTCCAGAGAGTCATTACATCCTATCAGTTAGTGTGTAGTTATCACTGTCAGGACCATGAGTAGTTCATTAGTTTTATTCCCCAGTTACCAGTTTTGTGTTGTTTTAACTTCTGACGCGTGTTCAGTTCAGTTGGTGTCTCGCAAATTAAAATATGAGTGTCATTCTTCAGCAGTCCCGTATGAGTTGAGTGTTGAAAACCTAATTAATCCCATGTGCATGATTTGTCTTCATTCTCTCTCTCTCTCTCTCTCTCTCTCTCTTTTCTCTCTCTCTCTCTCTCTCTCTTTTCTCTCTCACATCAGAAGAGGAGGACTCTCTGTCCATGGCGAAGCACAACAGCTGCAATAGCAGCTTTGAACTGCTGGGCTCCATGATCCCCTCCTACCAGCCTGTCAGTCACCAGCGATCCACAGGAAGGGGCGGAGTCAACTCCTCCCTCTTCCGCTCCCCCTCCCCCTGCTTCTTCAGGCCCAGCTTCCTAGGCTCCGCCTCCAAGGTGAGGCCATTGGACTACGGCCTGCTGTCTTAAGAGCCAATAGGTCCCGTTTTGCTCAACTGGTAGACTATGGCGTTGACACTGCCAGGGTTAGGGGTTCGATTCCCACCGGGGCCAACGAAGCTAAGAATGCATGTACTCACGGTATTGTAAGAAGCATTAGATTGCTTATATATTTATTTATGTTCAGGATAGTCTAGTGTTAAGGGTGTTGGATCCCATACGAAAGGTACTGGGTTCGATCCCCAATGTCCGCAGTCTACCTGTATGCATCCTAGAGTAAGTTAACCCCTACCTGATCAGGTAGAAAGCGTCCAACATGTTTATTTTCCCCCACAGAGCTCGGGGAAGATGTCTGAGCCGTCTCTGTCTCTGCCGGTGGAGGACTCCCAGGACCTGTATGCCCCCTCCTCCCCCGGGGGAGACTCGGGGCCCCTGGGTGCCGCGCAGGGCCGCTTCTCCCTGGAGGACGACACCAACTCCCAGCTCCTGGATGCTGACGGCTTCCTGAACGTGGGGCCCCGCATCTGCGGCCCCGGCCCCCACAAGAGGCAGCTGATCCTGGGCAGCCTGGACGAGAACGCCATGGACGCTAACATGGGGGAGCTGCTGGGGCTGTGCTCCGGGGCGTTCAGTGGCGGTGGGGGGGTGGGGGCTAGCGGTGGCAGCAGTGCGTCTACGAGGGACAGCCGAGGTGGAGGTGGAGGGCGGCTCAGCCAGGAAGATGAGCTCCTGGGGCTCTGCTCAGGGGCCTTCCCCTCCACCCAGGCTGGGGAGGAGGAGGAGGAGGATGGAGCTGCAGACCTGGATAACATGGACCAGCTGATGGGGTTGGGGTCTAGAAAGTTCCCTGATCCAGGTGAGGAAGCCTGGACGTGTGTGTGTGTGTGTGTGTGTGTGTGTGTGTGTGTGTGTGTGTGTGCGTGTGCGTGTGTGTGTAAAATATAAATTGTTGTGTCCGCCTCTCTTCTCGCGGTGTTTAGAGGAGTCTCTGCAGAGTCCGGACGAGCTGCTCTCAGCGGCTGACCACAGGTATTTACACACACACACTGCTGTACATTTTGTCACTACATCGAATCCACTCGTCGCCGTCTGCCGTTTTATATGAAGGGCACAACTACAGGTCCGTTGTCGTAATGAACAATGCTTTTGATTTCACCCTTTTTAGTAAGAAGCCTGTAGTGGAGGAAGAGGAGGATGAGGAAGACTGTGAATTCCGACTCCTGTCTGATGTTGGCAGCCAGAGTGAAGATGTGAGTCTCTCTATTTTACTCTCTCTCTTCTTTCTCTCACACTATTTCAATGTGGTTTTATTTACTTTTATTAGAATCTATCCAAAGCCGACTGAAATACTTTTTTTTTTTTTGCTGCTTTCTGGCCTGTCGGTTGCCGGAGTAGTTGGTTGCTGTTGGTTACCGCGTTAACGGGTAGATGTCTTCTTAACTCATTGTTGTCCTGCGTCTTTCCAGGAGGATGGCGATGAAGACAAAGAGGATGATGAAAATGCCGAGGAGGATGAGGAGGAGGAAGAAATGCAAGCTCTGTTTCCATCCCATAGTGTGGTGAAGAGGAGGAAGAAGAAGAAAATGTAAGCCAAGGATGGAACTTTGGAGTTTTAATTCATGTTTTTTTTCTTCTTCTTTACGTTCGTGTAGTCCTTGTTACTGTGTAATTACCACCAGTAACGCCATGTACTTGATATGTAAGGAACAACCTAACCCTACTCTACGCCTGGAACTTTCCGTCTGCCTTGCCATGGCGTTAATGCATAACTGTAGCCGTAGCATGCAGGTAACCGTAGCATGATGCTAACACATCCGTGTAGCTGTAGCATGATACCAACGCATTTGTGTAGCCGTAGCATGGCGTACATATAGCCGTAGGCAGTAGTTGACCCTCCAAGAAGTCTGTTGTCCAGAATGACTTTTTGACGAGTAAAAATGCATATAGTAAGAATAAACAAACCGTTAACCCCGCCCTGCGTGTTCTGGACCAGGCGTCTGGCGGAGTACGTGGACTCGGAGGCGGAGCTGTCGGGCAGCGACGTGGGCAGCGAGGACGAAGACGCGGCCGGCGAGAGCGAGTACGAGGAGGAGGAGCTGCTGGACGTGTTGCCCTCCGACGAGGAGCTGCAGGACCAGGTCAACAAGATCCACATGTGAGTAGGAGGTCCACGGTTGCCCCCGGTGACCTGGTAAACAATGGCGGTTAACCGTGACAAACTTTGACCTCTTTCCTTAACCCCCCCACAGGAAGCAGGTGCTGGACGACGACAAGCGGCGCCTGCGTCTGTACCAGGAGCGGTACCTGGCGGACGGAGACCTGCACTCTGACGGCCCGGGACGCGCCCGCCGCTTCCGCTGGAAGAACATGGGTACTGGGCCGCCAGCAGATACCCCACTGTATCCAGTGGGACTTGCTTTCTACATACCGAGACCGGTTCCTCTCTAAGCCCACGTCTGATTCTCTCTCCTCTCCCGCAGATGATGGCTTTGACCTGGACAGGATGGGTGGGGACGGGGAGGAAGATGAGGAGGATGAAGACATGGACCTGTCTGAGGTGCAGCGGAGGAGGGAGCGACTGGAGAGGGAACAGTGGCTCAGGGAACAGGTGTGTGTGTGTGTCCGTTGCATGGCCTTAATGCATACGTGTAGCCGTAGCATGCAGGTAACCGTAGCATGAGGCTAACACATCCATGTAGCTGTAGCAAGTGTGTAGCCGTAGCATGAACCGCCAACACAGAAAGGCAGGTGTGTGTGTGTTAACCGACCCTCGTCTTCCTCAGTCTGAGCAGAAGGCCCAGAAGGGCCAGAACTGTGAGCTGGATGCTGAGGATGAGGAGAACCTGGGGGAGGAAGACAGTCAGTTCATGAAGGTGGCCAAGAAGTTCACCGCCAAGACGCTGCAGAGGAAAGGTCAGCCACGCTTAATCCTCCTCCTTCTCTGATTGGTCTGCTGCACCAGCTCATTTGCATACTTGACATTAGGATCAGTGTTCGAACAGGAAAGGGCAGATGTCTGCTTCCTCTATACGTACGTCTCCTACTTATCTTAGATTAGCACTTTGGATCGCTTGAATGACGAGTGCTTTATGAATAAGGTTAATTATTATTAGTAGTGTTTATTTTATACATGAAAATCAACCATTTCCCGCTTTACCTTATTTTAAATGATCTTTTTAATAATGGAAATTATATGGTAGAAAATAAGGAAACGTTTTGGGAATTTCTTTATCATTTATCGTTTTTATTTAAATCAAGCAAGCCGCATGTGTTTGCTCATTGAGACGTTTTCTTAACGTGTATTTGTCCATCCACCGTCTTCTTTCTCCAGAGGTGTCCGTGGTGCCGGCCGCCGAGAACAAACCCTCGGCTTGTCTGAATCCCTTCCAGAGACCCTCGCAGCCCACCCAGGTGAGAGGCCGCCTACCCTTAACAACACAACAGGACATGACGTCACTGCCTTGTGACCTCACTTCCTCTAAATCGGAGGATCTGTGAACCCGTTGTAGAGTTGCAGATGTCCTCCAAGTGTGGATGGCGTAAGGATTGTAAATAGCATCAATGCAATCTGGGTTTCAGCTAATCTAGTCCATCCTCTCGTGGCTTTGCTCTCTTTCTCCCTCTCTCTGACCTCCTGAACCCTGTGACCCTCCAGCAGGTGAAGAGGGGCTCCCTGCTGAGCCAGCCCCGCTCTGTGCTGCAGAAGCTGGCCTCCATCTCGGAGGGGAACCCCCTGGCTCCACGCAGCACCCGGGGCTTCCTCTTCCAGACGCTGTCCCCCGAGAAGGACTCCACCGTCCCCAAGAAACAGGTGAGATCTGGGGCAGAGAGTACCGTGCCTCCCCCCCCCCCCCCCCCCCCATCCCCCATTCAACCTCCTAAACTAAATATTTAGCGCATTTAGTCAACACAATGTAAACAACCCAATAATACTTCCATGAAAAGACCTCAAAAATGGTTTAATGGTCTAACAGGTGTCCAACCTACTGTTAGGTAAATATTTACTGCTTCTGTAAGAAATTGAAGCACTTTAAGCTCAAGCAGTGAATTTCTACACCATCACTTTTAATCGGGACATACGTGTAATGTTAACGTCATGACGCTAGGGGGAGACAAAGCCCGCCACACACAACAGACGCTGACCGCCGATGAACTGCTTTCATGAAGTACTACAAGCCTTCAACCTTTTTCTTTGAGAGTCAGTGTATGCAACTTGTAACTACAGTCAATCACAATGGATACAAAAACACAACTAAATTGTCAACTAAGTGGCAGCCAATAAATGTACCCTAATTTGATCCTGGTGGAAGTAGTGAGATTAAACATTTCCAGCTCCTCTGGTCTGCAATTACTGGAAATGGTCCCATCTAATCAGGGTAGTTCAATAGGTTTTACTGTTGCTATGCAAAACCTTTACATTAAAGACGAAACCTTTCAAAATATTCATCGTTCTCGACCAAACGCACCGTCCCCCCTCCAGGGAGCCATCCTACTCTAATGGATTATACAACATATCTGACACCACAGCCTCTTCTTCTGTGGTTTCCAGGTGAAGAGGGGCCCCACGGAGACCACGAACCCAGCATCCAAGAGGGTTTGTCGACCCGACCGCCCCACGGCTTCCAGCAAGGCCTCCGGGGCCCAGCGGAGCATCTTCAGCTTCCTGGAGAACTGAGAGAGAGAGAAATGAAAACCATGAATTATCTTAAAGTCTGGACTAGCTGCCACAGGGGAGCGGGGGCTACGCTGTTGATTGGCTGCTAGCGGCTAACTGCTAGCTTTCAATTGCGCTACCCCATCATCCACATGAACGGAAGGTTATTCTAATTAACCGCCACCTCTGGGACTGGTTTACCTGAGAGAGGGCAGAAACAGGAGGGAGCCCGTCAAAATACCTGGTGGTCTTGCTTGTGGAACGGCAAGATCAGGTGAACTGTTATAAAATGGTAAACTTTTATGAAATTGTATACCGCTATAACTTTTAGTTTTTGAGTCCTAAGATGATTCACGTTCATCTTGGGACTCAAAGCGTTATGTTTACTTGTGTTTTGCTGGGAGACGGACACTGTTCCAGGAATACACGGAACTTGGTGCAGGCGTTCCTTTACCGATTTGAAACGGCTGTTAAGTTAATCACACGAGCAACAAAAAGACAAAGTGTCTGCTTGTCTCCTAACAAGTAGAACAACCTAACTCTATTTAAGTGTGTGTGTGTGTGTGTGTGTGTGTGTGTGTGTGTGTGTGTGTGTGTGTGTGTGTGTGTGTGTGTGTGTGTGTGTGTGTGTGTGTGTGTGTGTGTGTGTGTGTGTGCGCGCGCGCGCGTGTGTTTTACTTGCTTACTTCATGTAGGCCTATATATGGATGCGTATGTCTGTCTGTCTGTTTGTCCATATGTCTATCCCTCTCTCTATGAAACAACTGTTTTGTTGT
>OOFB01038010.1:0-13271 GCA_900323305.1 Trachyrincus murrayi
GGGGAGACCCTTGTTATCTTTCTTTGCTGCAGCCCACTCTCCCAGTGACTCCTTTTTGATTTGAAAAGGCCCGCCCCAGCGCGATCCGCATCCAGATATTAATATTCTCTGCACAAGCAGACCGAAACAGGGGGGGAATGCCTGCCGACCATGCATTACCCCTGCAACATACACACAGCCTACCCCACACTGATCTCTTTGTCTCCACGGCAAGGGGTGCACATCTTAGTGTAATGGGTGCCAAGTACAAAAAAAAGAAGATCCAACAGAACCAACAGCACATTTCAGAGGCCCTTCAAGTAAAATGGCCGACTGTGATTCGTGGGAAAGCTAATGCCTTGTCTAGATAGTTACACAGTATTCCCTATTTAGTTTCTTGTGATTGTCTGTCGCTATACTTAAAACACTTACGAGACTGCAAGACTTATATAGGCCGAGTAGATTTGAATGGCTAAATATGGTGTGGAGGGAATATTGTTTATCAGTCTTGCGGCCTATGAGATAAAGTTGTAGCCTTGAAACAGAATAGTTTATGGTCAAATCCCAGCTGTGCGTGGCTGTGTTTTTTTTTTGCAACTAATGGTAATGTTTAACTCTAGGATAGATTATGGTAAAGTGAAAATGTTATCAATGCTTACATTTATTTATGGGGGTTAGAGGTGATTAGGTTGAGGAATAAAGATTGAAAATGTTAAGCGTAGGTATCAGGATAGACAGAGCCAGGTGTGTTTAATTAAAGGGGTGCTTTAGGCTAGGGATAGGATCAGGGTCAGGGTGCGGCCGTCTAGACTGTTGTGTTAGGACAATGCATCTGACCAGGTGAGAGACCAGTTCGCTTTAAATTATATTATTCCTCTGAGGACAAAAAAGTCATTTATTAGTAATTGAAAAGGGAATATTCTGCCATATATTTTTGCCAAGTTCAACATTTTGGTTTGTCTAGCTTTGAGGAAACATTATCCTATTTTTAATTACATCGGAATGCAACTTTATATATATATATATATATATAGTCCATTATTTGTAATATATGTAGTTTGGTGGACGCGTTTGCCCCCTTCTTACCCATTCTTAGAAAAGCGTTGCCCCAGACAGAAGCACTGTAATACCTTGCAGTAGTCCAGGGTGGCTGAGAACTCGTAGGAGCCCAGGGACAGCTCTGGCCTCTCGTAGAAGTCCATCCGCCGGCCCATGTGGTCCAGATGTTGGAAGTAGAACGTAGGCACTGTGGGGCGAGGGGGGGGGGGGTGAGGTCACGAGGGGTTATACGAGAAACTCATGACCAGTAAAATGAGAGAGTTGGGGGCAATGCATGCTGGGGAAATTCAGACGAGCCAATCACCAGCGGCCTCTAATTATAAATGAACTCAATCTAAAAGTATTAAATCTAAAAAAGGTACCATGTTTAATATTCTAGATTGAGGATTATCGCAAAGGAAATTAATCAATCAATTATACAAATGCAATTATTAAATTAAACTAAATGTTTAAAAATTCTAACAATATTCCTAACTGAACTCAAAACCATTTAGACAAAGTATTTATTCGAAAGAATGACGGAACAAAACAAAGTTAGCATTCTTGACCATCAACAATAGCGATGAACACAATATTCCATATTTAACTCAAAAGTGTTTTCTTCTATTCGCTATCAAGAAAGACAGACGGATAGATGGACAGATGATCAGTAGAGAGCCGGCGCTCTCCACAGTCTATCGTTACCTTCATTGACACAGTTGCAGAAGGCACATTGGTATCGACGGCCCCCGTCGATGAACTGCATGTAGGGACACATGTAGGCCTTGCAGCGGTTGCAGCGGATAGGGCCCGTCTCACCGTGGTTGACTACATAAAGAGGTGTCTGGACACACACACACACACACACACACACACACACACACACACACACACACACACACACACACACACACACACACACACACACACACACACAAAAAGCACACACACACACACACACACACACACACACACACACACACACACACACACACACACACACACACACACACACACACACACACACACACACACACACACACACACACACAAAAAGCAATACATGTATGAATAACAATGCAGACACTACCGCTACCATGTTAATGCAGAGAATAACTTAATATCCAACTTTGCAATTCGATGGGACATAGAAAATGTTTCCAAAGCCTAAAGATAGACTGGGAATTTGTTCATCTGATTTGAAATGATGCTGCATATATGTTTTGTATTTCCACTTCAGTAACCCTGTCATGTCATGTGAATACATGCGTCCGCACGTTCATATACATCATTATTCACTTATGCACACAACTTATTTTGTTACCACAGCAATGCACTTTTAATGATGGCCTACAGATGGTGCTTAAAGCAAACAATATACCTCGAAGCAATACTTGCCCAGAGTAAACACTAGACCCAAAGATAGATGTATCCCATGCTTGGAGGTAAAAGAAGGGTGTAGATGAACACACTGAGCAATAAACCTTTTTTTTTTTGACAAGCTGTTGGACAGATTTATCATTTGTCCAATAGGGGAACTTCAACATGAAGAAGAGCAGTACCTTCATGAACACCACAAGCAGAGGCGATGGATTCCGAACACAGTGAATCATAAACAAAACAGCACCGGTACCCAGGCAACACCGCCTGTTTATCGGCCAAAACCGACGGATAGCATCCAGCCGTGCTTTGGCACGGGGGGATACGTGTTGCAAATATAGGGCGAATATATATATATCTGTTGGTGGGCAACTCTCCACAGTGTTCAGGTGTTGTGAACACGCTGTGTTTAAGTCCAACGGACAGCCCGGGAGGATCTAACGATAGCTAATTAGCATGAGGAGGGACGGAGAGGAATGATAACATTGCCTTAAAAAGGCCTCTCGGCTCCTGGACTCGAGGAAGGAGAGGATCTGCACAGCACCCGGTACTATAGAGGTCATGGCAAAAACACTGGAACTTTCCGGAACTCAGATAGAGGAGGGAAAAAGGGTGGCCGTGCCCGAGCGTTTCTCAACAAGAACCAGCTGGTTTGTTTTTGTTTTGGGACATTTACTTCAATTCAAAACATCGCCGATAATCATCAAACTGTTGACGAAACGTCCAATGAACAGATCCTGTCCATAAATGCTTTGCTACTGTGTTCAATGCATAGTGCGTTTCAATTATGTACTAAATGGCTACAGGGTCGCCACTGCTGGTTTTATCAGGGCAAATCCATCAATGGCCGGGTCTTACCTCATTCTTTGGCAAACGGGCAAAGGGCTTGATGATGGTGGCCAAGGGTACCTGGCACTGTTTGGCTAGGTCGGCGGTGCAGGGGATGGAGTAGGTGGTGCAGCGCATGAACCTGGGACTGGCATTGCCTGAGGAGACCAAAAGAAGAAATGTAGGTTATAATCGTGTAGCGTTTATGCTAATCATTATGCTACGCTATTATGACTTGAGTGAACTGGAAACATGAGGTGAGTCCACCATTATTGGATCGTCATAAATCTTGAACCGAGTGTGTAGCTTATTCTATAATAATTATGCCATGGAAATTACCATTTATTTATTACAAATAATGAGTCCGTCTGTGTGTGAAAGTTAAAGCTAGAATGCGGCAATTATCTTAAAGTATTGCAGTTTTTTCCCCTGGAAATGTGTGGAAGAAAATATAAACTCCAAATAAACATAGTGATCGTGTGATTATTTGGACGGTAACGGTGAGTCACCTTGGTCCTGGACTGTGAAATCCGTGGTGACCAAGGGTGGAACTTGACCCCTGATGTTTGTAGCATAGATTTGTCCTCCTCGTTTGGCCTGGTCATCCTCAATGACTTGGGTCTGTAAGAGAATCATGTCATTAATTATCTACAGAACAGGCATGGTTTGATTCAATAGTTATCAGTGTTACCAGACTGCTTATTTAGATACCAACTGATATACAGTACATTACAGGCTAGCAGGGACTTTTCTGTTGGCTATTTATTACATATTTGTAAAGCAATGTATTTTTAAACTATTTCAACTATTTATTGGTGAAAAACATTGACATGGATTATATATATAATAGATGTTGTAATCTGATCCGTTAACAAATCCTCCCCTGAGACACTGTGCTGAAGCATCGCTTGCAAAACCTGCAGCTTATGCAAAGCATCCCGTAAAGAGAAACAGTGGCTTAGTAGTTGGGAGTAGTTGAGAGTAGTAGCAAGTTGTTACTACTATTTGAGATCGTAAAAGGGAAATTGGGGCCCCTATACCACTTACAGTACTGTGGGGAAAACATTTGACACTTCAAGAACAGTGTGTTGTACAGGCTATGCATGTGAGGACCGGTTCGGGGGGTGTATTCTACTCACAGTGCTGGGGATGGGGTCAGAGTCCAGCTTCTTCTGAGGGGGGCCGGTCATTGCTGCTCCGGGGAAGGCACCCGGGAATCCTGGCTGGGGCCCTGCCATCTGGCCCCCAGCCATTTGGCCCCCAGCCATTTGGCCCCCAAACTGACCTGCAGGAAAGTAGGTAATTACCCGGGTTAATGATTATCAGAGCTGCCAGATTTGCTTAACTATTAACCTGGCCATGAGTCCCAAATAACACCCTGTTCTACCTATGTAGCCTCACTATGGATTACAATTAGATGAATGATAATCTCGGCTGCAGCAGTCCTACTATATTATAGCAGAACTTCTGGGAGGAGACGGCACAGAGCATGGGACGCAAACCAAGAAAATGCAAGGGGCGGAGTTACTCCTTGTTTCCTGTTTCGTTATGGAGATATTCTAAGGAGGAAAACTCATTCGAGCAAGTGGATGAAGCTTTCAGAAGGGGATGATTTTAATGAGTGTATTTCTACAGTGGTCAGTCTACATGGTGCTGATAGATGAATAATATCAACGCTCGACTCTAGGTCTCCAACAGTGTTGTAGGTGCTGCTGTGAGCTAGCTAGTGTGTGTTTACCTGGTTGCTGGGGGTAGCCTGATGGGCTATTGGGTCCGGGACCAGGCTGCTGGTAGCCACCCGCTCCTGGGGCAGGTGGTCCTGCGTAGGGCGTGCCCATACCCGCCATTGGAGGACCAGACATGTGGGATCCTGCCATTGGAGGACCAGCCATTGGCATGCCTCCCGGGGGTGACTGGGGTAGAGACATCTGGGGGGGCATGTGAGGAGACTGGGGCCCTGGAGGTCCCGGTGGCTGGCCCATAACCGGATGAGGTGCGGGCTGGAATGGCTGTGGTGCTACGGGGCTAGCTGGAGGAGGGCTCTGCATGGGACTTGGGGCTGCATGTACAACACAATAATACACACAGTTTATTCACAAAAATAAACATAACAAAAACAATTATTTTAAAGGCTCAACCCTCCACCAGGGAATTATGCAACAAAACAAACCATGCCTGCACTGTGTTTTTACAATAAAAAGAAATAAATAGGCATTTAAAAGAAAGCGTACCGTAGTTTCCCAAGTTCATGGCACCCATTTGATTGGTGAGCTGCTTTGTTGGAGGCGGAGCCTGTGGGCCCATGCTTGGGTACTGCGACTGTGGAGGATGACCATAGCCAGCCGAGGCAGCCGGGGGACCTGGGTAACTACAAGGTAAGAGAAACGCTTCAAATAAGACATTCCACGCTCTCATGTATTCCACACAAGCACTGGTGATAAAGAAACTAGATGAGAGATAAGAGACAAGATAAAGACGCTAGCCATGTTTTTGCTGTCAATCTGGTTTTCACTGAGATTCTTTTCCTCCACGCCAATAGGCTTCAGGAATGCCTTTGCTTGTGCTCTGATTCTAAGGCAAACAAGATGAGAATCTATAGTGTATTGATCACAAAAAGGTTGTGAAGACAACCCAGCACAATGGATGTCCCCAAGGAGGAGGTTTCAACACAGACTCAATGTGGAAGTTGCCACGTAACAATACAGTCGATGCCTACTATCAGCCAGAGTGCTAACATGAGGCACGGAAAGCCGCACGTTCAAATGACTTCAACTCATGTTTAACTCATTAACTAGGGTGCGACTAACACGTTTACTCGCCCAGTCGTTGCTTCATTCAGAAAATATGCACACACATATCTGACAGGTGCTGTCGATGAGCGTGAGCGCCAGCGTGTTTCTTTTGTTTATACCTTTGTGGGTGAGCGCCGTTCTGCTGGGCGTTGGGACTGAAATGGCTGGGTGCAGGAGGCGGAGGCACACCCGGGGTGGATGAAACTGGCGCCTTCAACGCACCTAAGAAAATGTTTATTTATTTATTTATTTATGTCAATCCACACTGTCTCTGCACTGTGTGGAACGACACAGGCCGGTTCACCGACATATTTAGAGGACAACATATCATCATCAGTGGGATATATGGTTCATATTAAGACGGGGTGATATCCAGCGTGGATACCATGAATTGCAACAGCTTACTCTTGGCATTTTAACTAGGCTACAAACACTGGACATATATGTTGATGAACAGGAGCAATAGGCCTTTATGACAGAGGTGGAATAGCAAAAATTAATTCAGTTAATTGTGGGTCTGTAGGCATGCCAGTGCCCATAATTAACATCATGCGCTACCCCCGTGTTAGCCCCTACTAATATTATTATTATTATTATTATTATTATTATTCTCAAAGGACTTTACCTGTCGGTGGGGGAGAGAACGCCTGTTGTTGACCCCCATAGTGCCCATACATGTGTTGGTTAGGGCCGGCCGGGTAGGCCCCCATCCCCGGCTGGGCCTGGGAGTATGGGGGTGCAGCGACATAACCCTGTTGACTCATGTTGTTTGGGGGATGGCTTTCAATGTCTTCTCATGCCAAGAACAACAACTGCAGGCAACCTGTGAATGGAAAACAAGACAAATTGTAGAAGTTTTTTTTTATTTTTTTATGTACTAAGCCTAGGACCCAGAAACACTTTTGAAACATTAGGCTATAGTGTGCAACATACACAAACCTATTGTTGATTCGCTTGTCTTAAGTGTTCATTAAACCATTATGAATTCAACCACTACAGGTGAGTTCCACACTCACTACAACGTGTAACAGGGACCTTTGAGTCTGGGTTTATTGTGCCATCACAGATATAATGCGCTCGACTCGACGTTTCCTGTGTCTGCCATGTCTCTGATGTCTTCACACAGGGAAATAGCAAAGTAAAAGTAAAACTTTAGTTTTACCACAGCTGTCACAACAACAAAATCTGCAGCCCAGCCGGTCAGTTCCGCCTCGGATAAGGGAAGGCCGTGCAAAGAAACACTCACCACAGCAAAAATATAAAACCCATACATTCATTCATTTTGGAGACTTGTGTTTTCATGGTGTGTTTCAAGGAAAGACGCAGACACGACCACACACTTGTGAGTCGGGGAGTCTCTCCGCCGCTGCCCCCCCCCCCAAATTGCCACGTCAAAGAAGACCCGTTATATGACTCGGTGGCAAAAGCCTGAGCATCTTTTTTTCTCTCCCCCCCTCTCACCCTTACAACGACGACAACAACAACAGTGGCGTCTTTTATTTTGACATAGTGCGTTTTAATGTGATACACAAGACCGGAGGAGGATGCGGAAAGAACCACCGCGAGACGAGCAACTAACTATAAATGGCATCCCCCCGCGCGCTATTTAACCCACCAAAAACAGCGACGGCGGACGCGGTCGCTTCAAAGTTTTCTCCCCTCGAAACCCCCCGTCACATTTTCCACCGACCGATAGCAACATGAGCTTTTATCGCGCTGTTTTCTCAGCCCCGTTTCGACGGGGGGGGGAAACGGGGCTGTGTATTTTTTTTTACCTGAAATATAGGGCCGGCAAGTGGAAGCCCCTCTCTTCGGTCGTCGGTTGTGTCCCTTGCTGGAGAAGAGCGTAAGTGCCACGTCAAACTCCGCTACGCGCAACAACCGGCGCCGCCGCTCTGCACGTTACGCGCTGTGACTGCTAGTGCGCATGCGTGGGGTTTTTGGAGGAAACCCATACACGTCAGCACAGGGTGCTTGTTTTCCTCCAAAGTACATTTCCGACCTACCTAAGTAACCATAAAGGTCTTGGGTTGGTTTTTTTCTTCTTCTTCTTCTTCTTCTTCCTCTGCGTATCTCCGTTGGTCTCCTTTATCTTGGTGCAAAAAATATATATATACAAAAAAGTATATAATACAAAGTAAATACAATAATTCAGGGGATTCGATGGTAACGACCTTAATTACATGTGCTCCACTTATCAGGCCCTTGTCAAATATGTTTTTGCATCTTTTAACAATATTTAACCAGAGGTGGCAAAAGTACACACATTCTGTACTTAAGTACAGATACTTGTGTAAAAAAATACTTTGATAAAAGTAGAAGTACTGATTCAACTTTTTACTCAAGTAAAAGTACAGGCTCTGAAAAGTACTCACAGTAAAAAGTAAAAAGAAATAAAGCTAACGGAACCTCACGTCATATTAATATAATATAAATATAATATAATAATAATATAAGGGAATAGGAACTTTATTATTATTATTATTATTATATTATTACTGCCATTCTGAATGTATTCAGCGTGAACAAAAACAAAAACAAAGTAGATAGAAAAAACAAGCTCTATTTGCTGTCGCCTACATTGTAGATGGGTGACCTCGCCTCTACATAGGCCTAAACAAATCACACAAAATGATTATGGTAAAAGCAGCATGAATTACAAACTCAACAAGGTCAGTTATACCATAAAATGTATTGCAATGCAAATAGACATTAAATGGACTGCAAGCATAAATGTATACTCAACTTAACCCCCAGTTGACCAGTTCTACAGTAAAACTAACACGGTCCAGAGGGACCAAACCTTACAGGTTTAAGATGAAGGGTTACTTAATACTGAGCATAAAAATGTTTCATTAAACTAGAATTGCCGCAGTCAAAGTGCAACAGTATACATTGGCCTAAAGAACTCCCCATAAAGCCTGAATGTTAGTTTGTGTGCTACACACTGCAGCACTGGCAACATGTGGCAATATCCCCAACACAGTTCGTGGTTCTTGGGTTGGCACAATACACACCGCACAACCTCGAACATCTCCTTCAAATGAGGCCATGGGTGGGGAATGTCTTCGTCGGTAATGACTTGACTTTCACTCATGTCGATGTCGCTGACGGTCCTCGCATTACTTCTTCTCCCAGATGACTTCTTCTCCCAGTCATGGGACATGACGCCTTCAGCCCTTTGCTATTTTGTTTCGATTTGTCTTTTCCGTCGCATTCGTCTGTTTACGTCTGTCATAATGATATGCACACCAGGGGGTCGTCTTTTCTATTGTCCGATCCATTTAGTTTGAAATCAGTCTTCATGCGCGCAATGATGCAAGATAAAAAATAATCGATAATTCACCTCAAATGCATGGGGGGGGGCGTATGTGTGGGCGTGGCCAATGGCCGTGACGCAGTCACACGGGGGCTGGACTCATCCCTAGACTTCAAGTTCAGAGATGATGGGGAGATATAAGCAGCAGCCTCTCTGGTCCTGGGGTTTGCCATATAGTCTTCTTGGTGGCCTGTCGTGCGTGCGCGTGTGTGTGTGTATGTGTGTGTGTGGTGGTGGTGGTAACCTGATGGTGTGACGGGAGGATCCTCACACACACAGCATGGGCACCGGGGACTACATCTGTGTGACCCTGCGCGGCGGGCCCCCCTGGGGCTTCAGTATGCGCGAGGGAGATGGGGACACCTACACACCCTTTCAAGTTTACCAGGTACAATTATTTCAGTGTGACGTCGTGTTATTTTATTTTGTTACACCCTAAGTATTTTAACTATTTTCGCTATGTGATTGTCTTTTTGTATTTTTTTGTATCATCGACAAGGCGTTTACATTTCTAAATTGACGGGGGGGTTTCCGCAAAAAGAAAATATTTACAACGGGAAGACACTTGTTGCCAATGTGCGGTTATGAAACGCTATAGGCCTTATAGTTCTATCATTGTGCGTTTTAGCGTGCATGACGCACATTCGGTTTTAAATGGTTTTTGGCTGTCTAAATTCTTCATATCAACGTGGAAAGCCTTGTACGTGTGCCGAGGGGAGAGATTCGGAGCAGCGCATGTTCCCCACATAGTTTTTGCGGCTCTCTGGCTGGTGTTTTCTGCACGACTCCTCGGGACCCCTTATATGGTCAGGCACAGGAAAGCGCGTTTAGTCCGAGGCCAGTGCGATCTGTTATCGCTTGTTAAGATTTCAGCGCAAAGCTAAACACGAGAAGGCTGAGCAGACAGATTATGGAAAGATATGGAGGTCAAACGAAGCCAAAACACGAAGCAAACACAAAATTGCATCACAAAAATCTCCCAAAAAAGACTTCACACAAGTCGACGTGAGATGTGAAATAAGGTAATGAGATGCGAGGGTGAGCTCATTCAACAGTTATGTTGTATTAACGTGGCCTAATAATGTGTTATTCCAGAGTGATGCCTACATATGAAGCAGGGGATACTGTTTTGTTTCTAACTATGGGTCTATACGGCTATATGGAATTTTAAGACAGATGTAAAAAAGTATTGCAAGTGTTGCAAGATGCAGACCATGGGTTAATCTCTCTCTCTCTCTCTCTCTCTCTCTCTCTCTCTCTCTCTCTCTCTCTTCACATAAGACACTCAATCATACACACATACACACCTGTGCCTGTAATTGTGTGTGTGTGTGTGTGTGTGTTTGCCTGTGTACGCTCTGCATTCGACTGCAATCAAAACTATGGAGGTTGAGTTATAGCAAAGCTCTTTTAGATGCTTATAAAGCTTAGAGGGTTTGCCGAATAATTTCCACGTCATCTGGCACTCAGTCAGTGGAACTCATCAGGATAAAAACCATGTTTTTATCCTGGGGGAAAAAACATGAAAAATTCTCCCATATGTGGGTGTTTTTTTTTTTCTCCAGTCTGACGAGGATCACTTGTCATTGTTGTTTGCTACAAAATTAATTCATACATGGAAACGGTTATAGATCCATATGCTGAACCGGGAAGCATATGTGCACAGACACACCACACGACGACCAATTTGCTGGTGTGAAGCATTGCCAGGATCTGTATTTATTTGACCTGCACAACATAAGAATTAACCCCCATTTCCCATAGCCCCGATGTGTTTTCACCCTGCACCACACACGCTATGCAGTGTAAAGGGTATTATTACAGTAGAACTGTATTTTTTCTATCCATTAATATCCATCCACCTTTTGTGTTGTCATTTTACAAACACACACGTGGTGACGATATGTGGTGAAAGGACTGTATAAAAACTCGAACAAGACCTGAATGAGTGTTATTGCGCTGCCATGCTGCAGGCCCAGCACTGTCATTCGAAGCCTCATAAGTTTAGTGGTTTATTATGAAGAAGCAGGGTTGAAAAATCTCAAGCGGAGCACGCAGATGTGCCGGTCGTGAGAATTATCACTCACTCGGAACTGCTCCTCTGTCGGTTATTAATGTGGTTATTGGAAACTCCTGTCAGTACTGGAACATTTTGTTTATCGGGATAAAAATGATCTCCAAGTGTATTAACAGGAAGTGCGTGTACTCCCACAATTGTTGTTTTCATCAAGTGAGGCTGGTTATTTCCCGGCTGGATTGAACAAAGTTGATATACAACAGACAGAAATAGGCATATCAGGGGGTGCCTAAGGGATCGGGGAAGAGAGAGGGTTAACATGTACATATTTACGTACATATAAATGCGCAATATATAATACATGTACACGCATTATAGCTGAAACTCTCTAAGGGACAAGTCTTGTGCCTATGTTACCATTTTACATGCCTTCATTTTAACTGATATTGACCTTTCTTGGTGAATAAAAAAAAATGACTTCTTAGATTCTGTGATCATCCGTCATCCGTGTATTGAATAGGCTTCACCACAAATATACAATATCATTTATACACTTGTAAAAATTATTTTACTGTTTGAGACTTGTTTTGAGACTTAAATGCACAGTTAAAGAAGTCCTTTTTTATTTATTCCTGGACAAAGACAGCTCTTGCCGCTGATATGCAGTCCTAATGGAGTGCCACGAGAACCTTATTAAAGTGCTCTCGCTCTCTCTCTCTCTCTCTCTCACGCTCTCTCTCTCTCTCTAACTGTCTTCATTCACTTGCCCCAGCCTTTCTCAGAAGTAAACAAGAGGAGCTCCACGAGTCTCCATTAACATACATGGAAGCCCCAGCCTTGTGTATATCAAGTCAAACGTCAGCATTCCACGTCCGTGCCTAGCCGTGACTTCCAACCGCTCACTTCACGTTCATCCAGCCGCAGAACACAGTCGAACACCTCCAGGCCTCCAGGGTTATAACACGTCATGTCATACATATATATATGTGTATGTCCTGTTGTGTTTAAACAAGAGAGGGAAAGGAAAGACCAATGAACACGCAAAGATTCAGAAGCAGTAGCCATTTCATTCCCTCACGGTGGGCGCACTACCTGCTGCGCAGCTGGGAAAGGTTTGCTTGATAATAAAAAAATAACAAAATAGACCTAATTGTTCAAAGATGCACGGAGACGGGACCGCTGGGGGCCAGTGTGAGCGCATTATATGGTCCTGCATTTCCTGTGGTTGTCGGTTGCGTTTGAGGCTATTAAAGAGCTAAATGCTGGAAATATGGAGTCAGGGAACTAGAGCACGTTAAAAGTCCCTCTCTCTCTCTCTCTCTCTGTGTCTCTCTCTCGCTCTCTCTCTCTGTCTCTCTCTCTGTCTCTCTCTCTCTCTCTCTCTCTCTCTCTCTCTTTCTGTCCCTCTCTTGCTCTCACTCTCTGCTCTCCTCTCTTCTCTCTCTCTCTCTCTCTCTCTGTGTCTCTCTCTCTCTCTTTCTCTCTCTCTCTCTCTCTCTCTCTCTCTCACTCTCTGGCTCTCTCTCTCTCTCTTACATTAACGGGGACGACATGAAACTGCACCGAAACCCAATGAACTTTGTTTACATGTGGAACGAGTGAACAATATTCCAAAAAAAAATGATTTATAAACATTGAGATTATTAATATAATCCTGACTTCCCTGAAGGGCACTCGAGTAGACTCCAGCAAGGAGCCATAAAACTGTAAACTGTAAATATGCCAGCGTCGGCCCATCTCTCTGTGTACCGGGAGAGCGTGTGTTTGAGAAAGGAGAACAGAAGAGAGAGAGAGAGAGAGAGAGAGATTTCCCCTCCTTTTTTGGAAGGCAAGTGTTGACGGCTGTGTTCTCTTAACGTGTTCTCCCCCCCATCCCTCTCCCCCTGAGGGAGGTGTGGAGTCCAAATACAAATACACG
>OOFB01038010.1:13553-28553 GCA_900323305.1 Trachyrincus murrayi
CCCCCCCGCCCCCGGGGGGGGGGGGGGGGGGAAAAAAAAAAAAAGGGGGGGGGGGGGGGGGGGGGGGGGGGGGGGGGGGGGAGGTAGCACACACAGGGATGCCATATAGGGCCTGTTTGGAGACACGCGTCTCCGTAAAAAAAAAAACACAAGGGGTAGAGAACCGCAAGGTGTGTTTTTACTGTTTTTTAAGTTACTAGGCTACAAAACCAAAGTGGCTTGGCCCGTGAAGCATTGGGAGTTTATTTAAAACGGGGGGGCTTAATGTTAAGAGTTGTCAAGCTGGTGCTTATGCTGGGCCAGGGTATTTATACGTGTTGGTGGTCGTACTCTCAATGGACAGGAATACTACAAAGTATTTACTTTGTAAATGCTAGTTAGTGTTTTAATAAGAGTATGGGAGTGTGACATGTGTAGCCATGTGTGCAGGCAAAATGTCTTTATTAAGACATGTTGAAGGTGAAAATATAAGAAGATATAGTATAAGTAGGCTGCAGTTTCAAGAGATGAAGATGTTTTGGTACAGTTTCTGCAAGCACAGTACAAATTCACTGAGGCCTACTGCTTATGTTACTGGTAAATGTGCACTTGCTCAACGGCGTCCTCTAGTGATACATCGTGGTTATGACAAGCGTTATGCCTCTTACGTCTATAAATAAGCTAGATAAAATGTGTTGACAGTGTAATCTGTCGTCTGTATTGTGCTCTGGAAATGTAATTACATCAATGTGTCTGCTCTGTTATATGATTATCTGCTCTGGTAATCATCTGGTTGTGAGAAAATCCGAGCATGCTAAAAATATTTATCTGCAGTGTCAACTGCCCTGAAACTTATGGTTTTCTCTTGGGATAATCAATGTAATCTCCAAATGTTATTCTTGGAAGGAGAGCTGTAAAGGGGATGCCAAGAATTTGCAGTTTACTTAACAACTAGTTTGTAAACAGAAATTAGGAGGACAGGTTTATTGTTGTAAGTGATGTAGAAAGATTGTACATTCTCTTTCGTTAGGGTAGTTCGTTTTATTTCATTACAGCCAGGGAGCTGCAATGAAATAAAACAGCATAAAGACACGATGACGTATATATAAACAGAAGTATATAAATGTACCCTAATAACCCATAAACCTTACCTCCCGAGGTCAACACGGACTGCATCAACTCTCTTGTTACTTACTGTATTGGCAACACATCATGACATTTCATATTCATCTATCTTGCAAATGCAAAGATATTTAAATATTATTCAATATTATTTAAACATATTATTAAGAAATAATCCATTTATACTAAGTTATTGTTTATATAGTCCTCCAGAAGCAATTACAAGAGAATGGAGACATGAGGTTAACGGTATTCAGAGTTGCCCTTTAAACCCTTCTGTCCAGAGCAGACTGAGTTTAACAATATGGAGCTGGAAAGCAATGTGAGTTTGACCGTGTATTGTTTGTTACTAAAAGTTATTAAAGTTATTAAAACATAAAACAGGGTAGTGGCTTTACATCTCCAAATGACTCCTTATGCACATGGATGTCAGGCCAACAAACAGTTTTTTAACAAACAAGACGAACCTGGGAAAAAAGATTCTGTGTTGTTGTTTTTTCCATTCTGTGTTGTAGGTCCAAGAGGGCGGGGCTGCCTCCCAGGCTGGGGTGAGGGACGGCGATGAGGTCGTGTCCCTCAACGGAGAGCCCTGTGGGGAACTCCAACTCCCAGAAGCCCTTTATCTTATCAACGCCTCCACAGACTGCCTGCAGCTCCTCCTGAGGAGGTAGCCTCGTGTGTCATTAAGCGGCAATTTATTGGAATGAACAGTGGCTTACGTTTGTTCACAAAATGTCATTCGGTGATATTTAAATTGAGTTCTGTGTGATCTAATGGGACTTTGGAGACCTCATGTTATGCATAAGAATAACCGCATTAGCATTTCAGTGGCACGTTACAGCCTGCCCTCGTACATCAGATCGCATTAAATCAGTGCATTGATGCATGAAAGCATACACTGGTCCAAGCAGCTTGGACGGTGTCAAAACAGGACTTTGTGAAGACCATAGCAAGACATGAAATCATGTGACACATGTTCATACTTAACTCCATACAAAACCCAATTTAGGGCAGGAGGGCAAGTGATGGTTTTAAAGAAAAGTGTGAAGTACAGTACATCCTCAGTTTGTTTACTGTGGGGGGGTTTGCTTGTGCCACACACCAGACCAACTTCAGTTCTCAAAATGCAAAAGCATAACTTATTATATTCGATATGTCATGTGTTTGTTTTACGAGGAAAGGACTGGTCACTAGAGACCGAATAGACATTCGGTAGCAATCGGTTGTTAAATTTATTAGACTTTATGAAGTCACAAATGAAGTGGAGGCATTATGTTCCGCCTCAGAGATCCCATCTGGACGTTGATGTGTTTCCTTCATTGCATTCACGAGAAGTCAGTGAGATGAGGGAGATATCACCCAGGCCCTCATCCAATCTCCTATTGATCACATAATGCTCCTTTACATTGGCCTTTAACAGAAGGTACAATTTAACTACCGATCGGCCCTTTCCTTTTTATAAAAGTAAATATGAATAAATAAATAAATGAATGAATAAATAATGAATACGATAATAAGTAAGATTAGCTTTTAACGTTGTCACATGATCCTGATCTTGATCCTGAAAACATGAATTTAAGGAGACTAAAAAGACCTCAAAGGTCTGAACTTTACGAATTAAAATGAATTCAAATAGCCTTTGCCATGACGACGGCCTAACAACTAACTCCTCTTCCTCCTCTTCAAAAAAGATATGGCTCCAGCCCCGCCGGCAGCATCGACCCAGGCGAAGACGAGGAGGTGGAGGAGGAGGAGGAGGAGGAGGCACGTCACGGCGAGACCTCACCCCCCCGCGTGACTCTGGAGAGCACCACCCTCCACATCCTGTCCTCGAACCGCGCCCATCCGACCTCCAGCCCCGGTCCTAGGGAGCTCTACATCTCGGAGCCCCGGGCCGGCGGGTCTCCCTGCTACGGCGTGGAGGTACGAGACCCGGGGCCCGAGGACGGCGAGGGGGCGCGCGTCTCCCCCGGGACCGCGGTGGAGCTCCGGCTGTCTCTGCCCGACGCCGGCGAGTGCACGTCTCTGGGCAGCGCCCTGGGCATCGAGGGGCTGACCTCCGCCAGAGAAGAAGAAGAAGACCCGTGTCCTTCCCCGGAGGCCACCCACTCGCTCTATGTGCCGTGCCCGCTTCGAGAGCCCCTGGGCCAGCACGGGGTGGTGCTCCGCTGCCCCCCCGCCTCCTTCTCCTCCTGCCCGCTGGGACAGGTGGAGTTCACTCTGCAGCACCCCGGGAGGGGTGGGGCTGCCGAGGTGGTGGTGGGTGGCCCCAGGGTCAGCGGAAGCGTCGGAGCCCGAGGGAAGGAGGGAGACGGGGGAGGAGGAGGAGGAGGAGGAGGAGTAGAAGGGGGAAGGCACAGTGAGGGAGACCCTGCCTCCTTCTCTGTCTCTTTTGGAGTTCCCTCGGAGGAGGAGGCCACAGCTGCGGAGGTGCGGGACTGTGATTCAGAAGGTGACCCAGACGAGCCCAACAAACACCGGGCCAGACACGCCAGTAAGTCCACTACTACGTTAGTTTATGGTGAATTATGTGTGTTAAATGACACTATTCCTTCCAAGGGGGACAATATAGCTCTAATTAATGAACATGGATGGCTCGGCACGGATCGGCCATTGATATCGATGTGCTGTCGTCCTAAATCTATATCCTGATTTTAAATTTTAATCTGAAATAACATTACACATCCCTCTCTGTATCCCGACTAGCCTGACAGACTGTTACTTTGTACAGAAATAGACTGCGTGTTGAAACCCGAGTTGCAATAGAATTGAACCGTATAAAAAAAACCAAACAACAACAACAACAAAGACCGGAGCAAAATGAACAAGTTTCAGTTTCAGGCTTTATTTGTGAGTCGTCAGGGGGCGAAAGCCATTCATTTTCACCAGGGTTGATTCTTAAGATGGTGGCATGCCTGTGAGACATAAATAAAACACCAGGGCATTGATGAGAGCTGCAGAAGTGGCCGTTTGACAGACACAAGCATGTGGTCCCTGGGTTCCGACACCTGATCCTCTCAAAGTTGGCATCTAAACTGAGCTAAAAACGTAAGTCCGGCCACAGCACACGCCTTCCCAGCACCTCCTCTGCCTTAAGGTTAGTCTTTGAGGAGTATCAAGCGTAAGAGGTTTGTTTTTATTTTCTTTATTGCTTTTCCTGTTGAGATTTGTTGTTGTTGTTGTTGTTGTTGTGTTTTTGAGTTGCGTACTGTCGTGACATAGTTTGCAGGTTGAGGTTCTCGGTCATTGTGACATTTTCTGATTTTGAGAGCTGACAACTTGTGGACGTACTGATAAGGACTTGTAACTATGCCCTGGGCTCTGGTAAATGTATTCCTTTGCAGGCTATTTTAATTATTTATTTTACTACTGGCTATGCATTGAACTGTGCTAATACATTGTTTATATCTGTATGGGAGATGAGGAGGTTAGACATGGGTCAAAGGATCAGCACATTTCTTGATAGGTTTTTGTCACATGTTTAATTAAATGTGCAAATCAATTGTAATGCAATTAAATATGCGGCTAAGTCAATTAGCTATTGTTTTCTTTTTAAATAAATGATGGACCTGAAATCATATCAGTACAAAAGTTGCTTAGGGATCCATGTGTTAATAAATGAAGCATTAATTTGGTTTGTTGTAAGCTGTGAGCTCTTCTGCCCTCACTAAGCAGCTGTTTGATTTATCTGGTAGCGGGGGTCACAGTGACACGAGGGATTCATTAACTGAAATTGCAATACAACAGAATCATATTCCATTTTGGTTATGAGCTTTCCCACAAGCGTTATGGTGCATGCATAATATTAGGTTTGGTAGATGGTTTGGCAAGGGCTGGTATTCACCAATTCCCAGGCTAATCCCAGGTAGTCAGCAACACCTCAGATTATATGAATTTTGTCCAAGCTTTTCAGCATATTTACTGATATATGAATAAGAGAAAGAGATGAGAATGATTTTCAAACAGTTCTTTAGCTCTTTTCTTAAGAATAATCTTCACAGCGTTATTCAGTTTTACTTTAAACATCAAGAGCAGTGTGGAGTATTGAAGCTGTTCCAGTATGTAATTAATCAATTAACTTTTCCCTCGTACAAGAACAACAACAACAACAACAACTAATTACTATGCTGTGATCATTACTCTAACAGTAGCAATTAATACCCACCACTGCTATGATGTAAACTCTCAACCGGCCACACAATGTCCACACAGTGTCTTGCTCTCTGACCTGACCTTTGACACTGAGAACTTATCCTCATGTTCTCCCCCTTTCTCTCTCTCTCTCTCTCTCTCCCTCTCGCTCTCTCTCTCCCCCCAGGGCTCAGGCGCAGTGAGAGCCTGTCCGAGAAGCAGGTGAAAGAGGCCAAGTCCAAATGTAAACGCATCGCCCTGCTTCTCTCTGCTGCTCCGCCCAACCCCAACAACAAGGGGTTGTTGATGTTCAAGAAGCATCGACAGAGGGCCAAGAAATACACTCTCGTCAGCTACGGAACGGGGGAGAGCGAGCCGGAATCCGACGGCGAGGACGACGACGGCGACACCGTTGAGTTCACCCTGTTGGCCACGAGCGATTCCGACCTCGACAAGCATTTCTTCGCGGACGCCCAGAGTGGCAAAGGCGTGCTAACCATCAACTGGGACAAGGGACTCCTGGAAATTGAGCGCAGTCTAAACAATCCGGAAGAGATGGAATGTCTCCCGGATACCAAGGGCAAGGGGGCGCTGATGTTCGCCCAGCGCCGCCTGAGGGTGGACGAGATCACGGCGGAGCACGAGGAGATGAGGCGCCAGGGGATCCCCGTGGAGGGGCTCCCTGCGGAGGGGCTCTCCGTGGTGGAGGCGCTCCGGGAGACCGAGACGAAGGCTGCCCACCGGCAGGTGGAGGAGCATTCGTACATGCAATCCTCCACAGAGAGTCATGCCTACGTGGATGTGCACCAGCTGCAGCAGCAGCAACAATATGAACAACAGCAATATCTGCAACAGCAGTCTTATCAACAGCAGCAGCAGCAGCACCACCAGGAGTATCGGCAACAGCAGATTCAGCAGTATGCTGTAACCAATGGCACAGCCCACCACCAAAGCAATGAAATGCAGAGCTCATATGTCAATCATACGGCAAAACCGTTCTCCGTGGAACAAATGTCCCCCAACCCCTACTCTGCAGCAACGACCGGGACCAATCAAGATCCTAAGGGCCAAGGAGAGGAGATTGCGTCCCGTGATGAACGCATCGCTACGCCTGCGATCAGGACGGGCGTGTTGCAAGACACCAGAAAGAGAACTACCGGAAAGCCGATGTTCACGTTTAAAGAAGCGCCCAAAGTGTCGCCCAACCCTGTGCTGCTAAACCTCCTCAACAGGAGTGATAAAAAGGGTTTTGAGTCGGGACCTGAAGAAGACCACCTTAGCTTAGGGGCTGAGGCCTGTAACTTTCTCCAGTCTACGAGAATCAAACACAAGACCCCTCCACCAGTGGCTCCGAAGCCCGTTATTAGCCCCACCTCTCTACCATGGCCCCAAGAGATCGAAGTGACCAAGCAGGATCAGCCAGAGCTCGCTGAAAATAGTGTGGCAGCACCTGCTGTTGCCCCCACCGTAGAGACGGCTCCTGCTCCTGACCTGGAGCCAACCCCTGCACCTGCTGCTGAGCCCTCTCCACCCCCCGCCCACCAAGAGGCCCCTGCCAACATCCCCCCCGAGCAAGAGCTCACATGGAGTGCCCCAGAGCCCCAGCCCCAGCCCCAACCTCAACCACAGCCACAGCCACAGCCACAGGAAGTGACAGCATGGGAAGAAGAAGATGGCACTAGAAATTCTCCCACAGTGCCCCGCGCTGCCCCTGTGAAGTCCTGGGCTCCTGCACCAGCCCCAGTACCAGCACTGCAACAACCAGCTCAAAGTTCCTGGGGCCCAGCTCAAGTACAACCGCAGGAGCCAGCTCCAAGGCAGTCCCCAGCTCCAAGGCAGTCCCCAGCTCCAAGGCAGTCCCCCTCACAGCTTCCTTGGGTGACACCACCACCCACTCAGGCTCAAGTTCAGCCTCCACCAGCCATGAATGACTGGGCTCCTCCTCTAGCCCAGCAGCAAGCCCAGCCAGCATGGAGCCAACCTCGAGAGCAGTGCCACCCTCAGACAAATAATCCGCCACCATGGGCCCAGCCTCAAGAGCATCCACAATCTCAGCCACAAGTTCAGCCACCCTGGGCCCAGCCTCATGAGCAGCCTCAACCTCAGCTAGTTCAGCAGCCGTGGGCTCAGTCTCATGAGCAGCCTCAACCTCAGCTAGTTCAGCAGCCTTGGAATCAGCCTCAGCAACAAGTGCAAGGGCAGCCTTGGGTGCAACAGCCACAGACAGATTCTCAGCCTCAACCACCATGGGCCCAACAGCCCCAGCCAAAGTCCCAACCTCAACCACCTTGGGCACAACAAGCTCAGCCAGAACCACAGGTACAACCACCATGGGTTCAGCAAGCTAACAATCCTGTTCCACAACAACCATGGCCCCAGGGCCAACCCCAGGGACAGCCTCAACCACCCTGGCTTTCAGCTCAGCCTCAGCAGCAGCAGCAACAGGATCAAATGAATGCTTGGCCTCCTTCTCAGCCCCAACAGCAAGCCCAACCGCCTTGGATCCAAGCAGCCCAAGCTCAACCTCAAGCGCCTTTAAATCCATGGGCACCAGTACCTGCCCAAGCTCAAGCCCAACCAACATGGGCCCAGCAGCCTCAAGACCACGCCCAGCCGCCCATGCATCCTTGGGGGCCGGAACAGAGTCAAGCCCAACCTCAGCCACCATGGGCCCAACCGGTTCCAGCCCAGTCTCCACAACAGCCAAACTGGCAACAGCCCCCTCCACAGCAACCACAACCACCTTTGAATACCTGGTCCCCAGCTCAGCCACAACCCCAAGAACCTGCATCTTGGGCTCCACAGTCCCAACCAGCGTACGCACATGTTCCGGCTTCGATGGCGAACGCCAGAGTAACGCAACCGTCTCCCAAACCTTGGCAAACTCCACAAAAGGCCGCCCATCACCAAGCCCCTCCGTCTCCCCCGCAGCGATCTAACTCGTACACGGTTCCCCGGAAGTCCTCGTCGCCCATCAACCCCATGGCCACTGTGTTGATTCCGTCCGGTTCGTCCTACGACATGCCAGCCGTCAGAGGGAAGGGTGCCGATTTGTTTGCCAAGAGGCAGTCCCGTATGGAGAGGTTCATCGTGGACTCTGAGACTGTGCAGGCGAATAAGGAAAGCCGGTGTGCGTCGCCAGTGGCTTCCCTTCCGACTGAGTGGAAGTATTCACCCAATGTAAGAGCTCCTCCTCCGTTGGCGTATAATCCTATTCAGTCCCCATCCTATCCCCCCGCAGCGATAAAACAGCCCCCGCCGTCTAGTCCTTCATCTAAAGCAAAGAAGAAGGAGAAGGAAAAACAGAAGCCAGCCCCCAAACCCCTTAATGTTATAGATGTGATGAAGCATCAGCCCTATCAACTCAATTCATCTCTCTTTACATATGGCCCCGCAGTGGCGGCTGCAGAGAAAGCCGCAGAGAAAGCCGCAGTTAAACCTGCGCCTGACCCCAACCCTCCCATGCAAAATGCGCCATTGCAATATGAGCAAATGGCTCCTGTCCAGCAGCCTGGACCAATGAATGCCCCTTACCCCCAGCAGGTATATGGAATGCCGCCTCATTCCTTTATGCATGAAGGCCAGTATCAACAAGCCCCAATGAATGCTTACGCTCCTCCAAACCCCTACCAGCAAGGCCCCGGTGGACCTTACCACCAGGCGTATAACCCACAGTATCAGCAAGCCCCACCGCATGCTTATCAGCCCCAATCTCCTCAATCCCCTAACCACCCCTACCAACAGCCCCCGCAGGCGCCGTACCCACTAGCTAGTAACCCTCCCTACCAGCCCGCACCCTACCAACCAGCAGAGCCTCCCACTCCCAGTACCTACGTCGCACCCGGCACCCTTGTAATGTCCAGGCCGGACTCGGCGTCCGGTAGCAGCAGCGCCGTAGCGGCCGCTCCGAAGCCAAGGTTTATGGCTAAGAAAGATTCAGCGCAGGTGTGGAAGCCTTGTGCATCCGTCGATGACGAGTGATGAGATATGTTGCGTTGAGCCTGGTCGCTTTACAAGCCCAGCGCTCTCGCCAAGGCGCAGATAGAACAGCACCGCTCGAATGGCTGTGTTCACCTTGATGTTGTTTTATTTCCATAGGAAATCATTTTTGAAAAAGTTTTGAGCTGTGAGTGCTCACGAAATCCCAGTCATAATAAGATTCATTAAGTGTTAGATGAGAGGTGATCCGATTCAACCTATGCCCAATAACAATATATTTTTTTTATAAAACATGTGCATTTGAACAAATGTATATAATATGATGCATAAGGAGACGCGTTCAGTCAATACGGGATATGAATTCCCTTGAAGTCGAGGTGCGAGGTGGTGAGACCAGAAAGTTGGAGCGAGAGAGTGTGACGATCGGTAAGAAGTGAAAGAAATATGTAGGAACTTAATGTAAGTATCAATGACAACTGGAAAGTGATATTTGATGACGACAGATGTAAATGTGACAAAGACGTGACAAATTAATACGTCAAAAGATATATCATAAAACTTGTTTCTTTGTGCAATAGTTTGTATCATATGGTGCAAACCGTGCGAGAGCAGCTTACCAAAACTCATTTCACTTTATTTTCAGTGTCTACGGAAGACCCCTACTCAAGTTGTTTAGTTTTATTTTAAACTTGAAGCCAGCTGTTGCGTCATGTTCAGGGCTATATTTAAGCCCACGCTGTATACATGAGAGGAAGTGTTTTGTGGCAGCTGAACTAAGAACGAGACAATTTCAGCCAGGGTCAGTTAGTCTCACCCGTGTTTCCTTGAAGGAAAATAAAAATGGCACAATGAGTCATATTTCATATCTCCATATCCCGACTTTAACTTTGGACTTCCCACACATCCTCCACTGCTTTTATTTTATGAATGAGATATTAATATATGAATGAAAGAATAGAGATTATATGAAAAGGAAGACGTGGAACTGAGGACAAGCAGTGCTGTAATGTTCATCCACACCTCATCCTTGCTTTCTATCTTTTTATGTTGTGTCATGTTTCTTCCTAGTGTTTTATCTTCATTGTTCACTTTCTGTATGATTCACCACATTAAAATATACTTTATCCTTACCTGGCTTTCCTTTCTCCTTCACGTGCATGCACATTTTATCTATCTATTATTTTGCTGTCTTTTCTTCACACTTGCCAAACTTCTCCCATCGGTAAAATCCACTTGTTTTTCGAATGCTTTCTTTTAAAATACACTGCTATAGTCCAAAGCAATGTTATACAGCTGCTCAGTATTCAAGGTCAAATAAAGACACAAAGTAGTGGATGCAAACATAAAGAATTACAATTATACAACAACTACCTATGCTGATTTTTAATAGCCAAATATTTCACATTTGCATCTTAAAAAAATGCATTTCTATTTAACTGCATGTTCATATCACACATCATTGTACATAGGCTACATGAACAATATATACAATGTGGCACATACGGTGACATATTCAGTAAATTCATTTTGCAACATAGAGGAGACCCTTGCTGAAGAGTATTGGAAAGGATCACAGAAGAAAAACAAAGGGAGCCTAAATGTCAGGGGAAATAGCAAATCTGTCAGCCTAGGACTTAGTCATGTAAGTGAGACTGCACTATATATAGTTCTGAAGTAGGCTACATGGTTACTTAATTTTCTACTTATACCCACTCTTCTGTCAGGATAACCTGGACTGACATGAGCAACCTTGCACATTCTAGATGTGCTTGATACCAGCATAAGAGTTACTTATTATTTAATTTAGTGGGTGAATACCCCCTAAACCTACCCCCTCCCCATCTCGCTCTCTTTCCGCCCCTTTCTCCATACGGTCAGCCATTCATTCTGCCTGGGCTTCCTATCACTTGTATGGCTTTTTATTCACTCGCTTTATTTATCGCTTCACTTGCACCTTTTCACCAGGTGGTGGCAGCACTGTCCTTCAATGCAGCTCGCCACAGCCCTTTACCAGAGTCCAGTGGAAGAATCCACGTGAAGTGAAAATATGTTATTTATTAGTAATGTGAGGCGTGTTGCCTCACATTATTACCCTAAACTTGTATTCAGATGGAGGATTTAAAAGCATAACAAGCAAAGCGCTGACTCACAGAGATACCTTGAAACAAGAGGACCGTTTTACAAGGAGGGCCCTCAAGTGATGCTGTGCTGTTGTGACCTAGAGGATGGAGCGGACGCATCCACATACAAGCACTTTGTTGTAGTAGTCGTTCACCTTGAGTAAACGTTCATCTCCTTTCCCTGGAATATCCCTCTTTGATCATTAGAGGAAACATGTCCCGGTTTGTTATTTTGAATCTGGATTATTTACATAGCTCTTTATATGTTTAATTGCAAAACAAAAGTATTCGGAGGACCTATTAGGACCTGTGCCTAACTGTTATTTCATTCACAATAGCATTCCATAGCTTTATTCAGTACAATGATTGAATCATTGATTGATTGAATTGAAATCATTTGTAAAAGTCTTTACACATAGGCTATATATGCCGCTGTAGCCTTAATCCGTTGAAAAATACAATTGAATCAAAGAAGCGATAGTACTAGCCTAACATTTAAATTCAACAAAATGTAATATGCTGCTCCATCTGAACTTTAACCTTTGTGTTAGTTTTCATTTTATTGTGGTTGTTTTGTGCTGGTGTAATTTCCTGGTGTTTAGAAGACACACACACACACACATACACACCATGTGTGTGTGTGTGTGTGTGTGCCTGGCTGAAACACATCCCCATGTCTCCCCCTCGCAGGCTCTGGGCAGGAACTACTCCCTCTCCCCCCCCGCCAGCAGAGTCTCGTCTCTCAGTCGCCACCAGACCTCCGCCTCCTTGTCCCCCAGGCCTCAGGCTCGGGTCTCCACCGCGCCCCCAGCAGGGAAGCAGAGCGCCTGGCCGGAGTGGCGTCTCAAACCCCCTACGCCCTGGGAGGCCGCCTCCCGCCACCCCCTGGGCCTGGTGGACGAGGCCTTCTCCCACCAGAGCCTCCACCAGACCATCGCCTCCAACGTCCGCCTGGCCGTGCAGCGCAAGATGCTCCCGGAGCCCCCGGACGACTGGAAGGCCCGGGTGTCCTACCAGCCGCCCGCCGCCCAGAGCCAGTCTCGGAGCTGCGGTCGCAGCCGGAGCCAGAGTCGACCTCCGCGTCCGTCGTTTGCGTCGGCCCCTCCCACCGCCCAGAGCGGCGTCTCGGCCCCCGGCCGCTACTACGGTTCTCTGCCCAGACAGTGGCAGCCTCAGCAGCGGTCCGCGGCGGACGCACACCTCAGGTCGTCCGCCCTGTCGTCAGAGTTCCGTAGGCCCTCAGCCACGCCCACCTTTAAGGCCGTGTACACCGGTAACACGGCGTGGAGTTGCAAGCGATGAATGGCACGTAGATGTAGATGTCAAGTTGGTCATTAGCGTTTCCACTAAAAGCCGCTTTTACATCAGGCACGATTTTGCCGTGCGATTTTTGCAAATCATAGAATGGTTAAAACGAATATTTAACTGAATGAAGCCATACACATATGAAGCAATATCCATCATGCGAGAAACTGTAATTGGTTTCATGGTCGATTTTCTCCCGTGATTTCAACCAGTGGAATTCAATTACAATCACAAATTCACAATATCTTATCGTATTTTGTCGTCTGGTTTATTCGTGTCGTTCCTGATGTAAAAATGACTTTTAGTATAATTGTCTCTGAACCTAAAAAGGGCTACAATATAGAAATATGGCAGATATAGAAGAGTGTGAGAGAGTTTGGCCTTTGTAGTTTAACGCCTAATTGCTAATTGCTACACATAAACCGCTCAAATAAGAGGGTTATCTTAGTTAGGTTTTTTTTTCCACAGTACGGAAACACTTTTAGAAACTGCGTCAAAGTCTGATGCTTTTCGTAAGTGAAACATTTTAGAGAGTAGCATTTACTTCTTAAGACGAGTCATTGGCATGTTGTGCTGTGAATGGTAGAATGCACATTATAAGTTCAAGTGTGAGTTTCAAAACAAATGTGTGTTCAATATGGCGGATAAGTGGATGAATTGAAAGGAAAGTGAATTGAAAGGTTCCTTAAATCCTCGGCGATTTGATTGGAAATTAGTTTGAAAAAACAAGACAGTTAAGTCCTGCTGTACGTTTGCCGTGCATTACGCAGCCTGCCTTTTATCGATTGCGTTATGGATATACTACAAGGCTTGAAAATTGATAATCAAACAGTTTTAGGATTACGGTTCGTTTGAAGAAGTTAAGAGGTCGTTGGTGATTCTGTTGCAGCTGCAACAGAACTACAGTGTTTGATGCGTTAGCTGTATTATATATATAGATATATATATACAGTATATACATATATATTTCTACTGTAAAACCAGAGTGATTCTAGTAATCAAATGATATTCTACTACAGTGGAGCCATTTAGCATGCTGTGCTGTGTGATTACCCCCCCCCCCCCCCCCTCCTCTCCCCTCCTCTCCCCAGTTTATTAAAAACTTAAGCCTGAGCAAATTTATTTGTTGTGCTCCCATGCAAAACATCGTCTGTAATCACTTTCAGGGTGCAGCGGTGTGTTGCACGTTAAACCCATGTAGGAGGAGCACCGGCTATTTGTTATGTAAACCCCACTTGAGATTATTTCATTATTATTATTTTTTGTATTTTGTGTTGCCAGATAACGACGGACTTAGGGCTGCCGCAGGAAAAATATAAGCCTCCGTATGTATAGGCATGTTTTGCTTTCCTGCTGCTAGACTTCGGGCAAGTCACCCGAGAATGATCCTGTGTATTACCGCTTCTGGATGCAAAGCAGCGGTCTGTATTGAATTTCCTCATTTAAAAAGCATCTGGGGATTTGGGGCGAAAGTTTATAATTCCTAATGCAATCATGACAAGGCATTGTGGATGAATCAAACTATTGCTATAGACCTGACATGACGTAATTGTACGTGCGCATCCCTTATTGTTATATTTTCATCATCGTGGTCATATTTTGATGTCTTGGACAATACTGTATCAACATCAGTATAATGAAAGTATGGCGGAGGTGTAATAGTAGGGGCGAACACAGGTGTATTTGGGGACGTTAATTAATGGCACTGGCATGCCTACAGACTCATAATGAAGCTAATGGGCTACACCTGTTTGTGCCCTGACTATTACACATTATGCTAGCATATCAGTAGTCATAACAGATATATACACAGTATTTATTTAGTCAAAAAGCTGATGTTTCCTAGATTTTGGACAAAATAAACAACTGAATAACATAATTTGCCCTGTGCATTACAATGTGTGTGTTTTTTTGTCAAATACTGTACTTTCTTTCTGTTGTTTCCTGGCATTCCTGCAACATGTTAGTGTAGCCCTCTGTGTGTTTGAGGTGATGTCCTCAGGAGTCACATGCATCCACATCCAATGAGAGAAGGGGGGGGGGCGGGCAGCTTGTTACCATGGAGACAGTCGGTTACATAACAACAGGCGGAATCTGGAGCTGTAGCTGAACTGTAGGAGGGAGAACAAGAGGGGGGGTCAAGTCAACACTGTAGATCATAGACTAATTGTTGGAATTGATTTGGACAAGCATACAAGCAATATAACTATATGCTTTCCATCTTTAAATTGTTAATAAGTGAATTGATAAAGTAGTGAAAATATATACATATTTTGATATAAGGCAATATATATTAAATATGATATATTTGCCTGATCTCAGGAAACAAGATACATACATATACATTTAAAATTAAACATTTAGGTCCGAAAATAACCAGGATTTCCAACAACAAAAATAACAG